>PVHP010019686.1:0-31517 GCA_004024765.1 Zapus hudsonius
TTTGCTGGAGGCCAGAAATGTCAGAAGAGTCAGTTCTTAAATTCTTTTTCCCTAAAGGAATTCTCTTTCCCTCCAAACCCAACATACAAGATTACTTTTTCCCTAGAAACTTGATGAATCTGGTTTTTCCATTTCTTCCTTCCTAAACAAGTTCCCCTTCCTATAACAGATGCCCAACATTAGTTACTAGGCAGATTATGGGCTTAGAACCCATCCTCCTTACACAAGAGCTCAACCTTCTTTTCTTCTCTTCAGTGCTTTAATAAAATCATTCTAACCATCACACTGATCTGTGGACTTCACTTTCAAGATCCTGGAAGCCACTGACTCAGTGGAAATTTCTTGTGACCATCTGTCACCCCAACTCCTGAGTTAAAAGCCTAATGGAGAGGAAACAAAGGCTCTATTCCTCTCAAAGGCAACCCAAATTCCCACATCAGTCTTAAGAATGAAGCATGAATGGTGAACAATGAAGCATTGTTGTAATTTTTTTTTTACACCCAACCAAAAGCAGCTGATGGGAAGAAAGTTTTCATTTTGGCTTATAGTCTCCAAGGGAAGCTACACGTTTCTAGGGAAAAAGTAGGGAAAGCATGGCATGAGCAGAGGCTGGACATTACCCGTGTCACAGCAGGTGGGAACAGCAGCAGGAGAGTGAGCTGAACTATATAGCAAGGGGAAACTGGTTATATCACCTCCAATCCACCCCCAGAAACACACCTTCTCCAGAAATGCTCCAACTCCCAAATTCCCACAGGTTGGGACCAAGAACTCAGAACACGTGAGTTTTCAGGGGACATGTGACTCAAACCACCACAGACAATGTATCTCAAATGAGATGGAAGGCAAGGATTCCGCAGAATATTGTTTCCTGACTGCCACATAGCCACTGTGGTATGTGCACACCCACACGTACATGAACATGTGTATACACACACACACACACACACACACTCCCCAACAAAGGCAATATTGTAAAATTATGTAACTATCAAATATATCCAATTAAGAGTACAATATGCACCTAAACATTTGAATTAATTTAAATGATTATTTTAACTTTTAAAAAGACATAATGAAATGTGCCTGGCAGTAAGGCATATGAAAAAGACTAAGGATTGAGGCAGTTTAGGGGTGACAGGGCTCCAATAGTAAAGGTGGGGAATGTTCTTGAGCCTGTCCTTACAGTCTCCACTTTGCTAGCAGTCAGGAAAGTATCTGTCTTCTCCTTTCTCTTTTTGCCTAAAGGAGTTCCCTAGATGTTTTTCCTTAAACTTAGGTTGCATCCCGTAGTCCCCTAGAAAAGAGATTTCCTTTCCCAGAATAATTTTCTTTCCTGGATTCTTAGAAGGATTCCACCTAATCTCAAAACAGAAAACTGGCCTTGGGTCTATCAGTTTTGCCTCCATCCAGAACTTAGAAAAGACAACAATCTGGGTCCCTTGGTTGGCTTTCCAGGAGCTCTGACTTCCTTCCTTCTCTATCCCAGTCCTTGAGTTAAAACCTACATGAGAGCAGAGAAAGGTTCCATCATTCTCAATGACATCCCACATCCCCATATCACATTGGTGTGTTTTCTGGGAACATGGCTTCATTACACTCAATTTTTGTATCAGTAACTTCCTTAATTCAGACTTTTGGATTTTTTTTTTCCTCTAAATTTCACACATCTGGCAATGATTGGTTTTAAACAAGTCAATTCAGTTTGTTTAAGTGATTTAGCAATATCCTTAGTTTTTTAGTTTTTTCAAGTTAACTTTTGCTAATTCCTTTACTTGTTTATGCTTATGTTTCCAAGTTCAATCCACTTTGCAAACCCATCATTCTGGTCAGTGTTTGGGTAGACTTTCAGTCTTGAAGGTCACTGAGAGACACACCCAGCCTCCTATTTCCCTAGAAATTTTAGAAAGGGAACATCCCCATTGCTCCTCCATAGGATTTAAAATATGAAAAGGAGGATGAAAGTAGCAGGGTTTTAGTTGAAGGGAAGCTAATTTGAGTTTTAGCTCAGGTCTTATATTCTAAGTAAAATACAAGATAATGTTAACAGTTAACCCAACTGAACCTGTGGATCAACAGGTAAGCAAAGGAGCACCCCATAACTACAGACATGCTAAGGAAATGAGAAAATATTTACTGCCCTAATGAGATGATGGAATTAAACCTCTAGAAGCCCCTCCTCAATGTAGCTGCTTACAAACTCTCACTGCTGAGCCTGTCAACTTTTTTTTAGTTCTAACTCATAATATGTAACTTTTCCTGTTTTTCTCTTCTTTGAAGGCAAGACAAAATCCTAAGCATGTTTGCCTGGACACTGGCGATTTTCTACTTTTTTCAGTAAATCTCCTTTGTCTTACTCATGCCTTGTTGTCTGCATGCCTACTATTTCATGGACAGGAGACACGCTTGCAGAGTGAAAATCTGCAACAATTCCTCCTGTTGGTTCTGACATCATGCTTTATTTCCTATCCCATTTCTGATTACCTTTTTTTCATTGAGTGCTAAGAATAAAAACATCTCTTTACTATTATAAGAAAATTCAGATACCAACATTTCCCTCTACTAGTTTATTTTTTTCAAATGTGCTTATAATGCAAAACAAAAGCAAAGAACACTAATCATAAATCCTATACTGTGATTAACATAAACCATTTTCTACTTCCTTTGCCTAGAAGGCACTTCCTCTCATGAAGTCTCTCAGGTTTGTAAAACAGGAAACTAGTATCCCCTCTGAACCACCTTTCTTAAAATGTATCACATATTTAGAGACAGACCAATTTGATTCTAGACTATATGCTCAATCTTCATTACTATAAACTTTTTATGGCAGATAGCAGAGCTGGGACTCACAGTTCTGCTGAAGGCTACTGTAATCCTATGAAAAAGTTGACCATTCTGTGGCTCCATGACATCCAGTGCATTTCCTAACCTTTCCAGCTTGACGGCAGCCTGAAACAGAAATAACCAGTAATGATTTTAAAACACACTAAGTGCACTCATACACTCTTATGTTAGTGCTTTTGAAGAGGCCTTTGCTTTTAAAAATATCTCCTTTCTAATGGAATTTTACGATGTAAGACACATTAAAATTATTTTTGATAATTCAGATTTCATCTATAGAATTATTGGTTTCTAGAATGATTTTGTTAATATTTATCATTAACTAGAAGAATATGGATGGGTAAAGATACCCATAATATTTAATAAATGTACATACTAAGTACTCTCTCTAACCCAGTGGTTTTCATCTGTTAAGTAAACTTACTACCACTGAGTTATGACCCTGAGCATATGGTGTACAAAAAATTAACTGAAGATTCGCCTCATTGTTCCTTCTAATGTGTATTAAAGTATTAGACAATGTCACATTGACCAAGGTAAGCACACAGACTTGTTACCATAATATTTGCCTCAGATTGGATTTTGACACCCTGTTATCCAGGATCTAGTTCATGAGTTCACTATTTATAGGAACAATGTTACCTGATCATAAGAATTTCATCCTGAGTTCACTTAACTTATATAAACAGAAATTGTGAAAATATAATTTCTATTTTGTGTATATACTTTCATATTTAGCATCACTGATTACACTAATCATATAATGTATGGCTCAAGAATTTTATATATAAAAACACATATACCATAATGACTTAAATGTACTTGTGGAATTTTCTCTCTACAGTACCTTTGCTTTAGTAGTTGATACAGAGGCTAATGTCTTTGTAACGGTAAATTTCTGGCAATCAAACAGTGTGATACACATTCTAAAAAGAACTTCAAGATTGTTTTTTAAACATTTTTGAAAAAAATTGGTTTTAAGCATGTATGTGTGTGCACATGGACATGCTGGGGTCTTTGCCACTGCAAATCAATGCCAGACACGTGCACCACTTTGGTGCATCCAGTTTGACTTGGGTGTTAGGGATTGGATGCTAGGCCATCAGGCTATGCACACAAGTGCTTTCAACAACTGAGCCATCTCCCCAGCACCAAGAATTTCAAGACTCTAATAGACATGTACACATGCATATTTGCATTTGAGACAATGTCTCCTGACACAGCTAACAGATCATACAGTGCAGCTTACCTTCTCTATATCCCCCTCCCTACATAAGTAGTAAAGAACCAGCATTCTCAGCGCTTCCACATTTTGGCTATCTTGAAGAAGCAACCTGCAGGAAAGCACTTCAGTTAATGCTGAGACAAACTTGAATATTTTCTTTTATTGAAGGGCTTGAACAGTCTGACTATCCAGTACTAAAGTAAGTAGTTTGAAGCAGCAAAGCTAGAATGATATCTGCATCACTTAAAAAGGTACCTAGAATTTATTTTTTAATGTTTTAAAATGAGTAGAGATCATGCTAGTCTCATTAAGTTTCATGGTAATCCTATCTAGAGTATTAGCTAACCACATACAACAGTGTATTGAAAGCTGAATTCCTTTTAACTAGGCTGATTTATATTCCAGGAATGCTGCAATGAGTCAGTTAAGAATCTATTAATTTTATTCACAATATTAAAATGCCTTCCTATGTGATAAAAGACAAATTATAAAAAAATCCTATTAATAATTGGAAAAAGAAAAATGTATAACTGTAGGAAGAAATGTGTGAATCTTCACTGAAGATCACTTTGAAAGGAACTGAAGAAAAGGGGTCCCAGGCTGGTTTTATATCAGGAAAGATGTGGTACTGGTTACTCTTCATTCTTCACTGAATATGGTCTTCCATCATGGAACTGAGTAGTTCCCCCTACAGAAATTGACTTGTGCTTTCTGGCTCCTTGACGAGGGACTGGGACATTTTCCCACCATCTGCCAGTGGAATGCTGGTGGGAGTGGAGGTGTACCCAGACCACATCTTCCAGGGCTTCTGTCTTTGCTACCACCAAGCAGAGGGTCTCATTTGTGTAGGTGCTTGATCCTAAAGAAGAACATCCTTGCGGATGGCCAGACCCCACTGCTACCAGGTGCCATGTGCAGACACTTTTGTCTGAAACTTGGAGCAAAGACCCAGCAACACCTGACTGAGATGAATAGCCGGGATAACCCTATATTAAAGTATGAAGCAGGAGCTGTCATATTCCTTGAGGTCTATGGTTATACCAACTGCTGTCTGATAAAAAAAAACCACTCAATTTTGGCTAAAGATACCCTCCCCCAAGCTACAGACTTAGTGCTGGATAAAAGACTTTACAGGCTTGTGCCTCACTTTATTCAGTTGCAAAGTGGAAATGCTAACAGAAAAACCTTCTTTCACGGTGTCATACTATGAGCACTATACCACAGGTCACCATATTGTCACTGTCATGCTAGCTGTCCAGGCCAAATAGCAAGGGGTTAACCTTACCTAGTCTCTTTCCCTGGTTAAACCCACCTAGATTCTAGTCTGCTGCGAAGCACAACCCAGAACTACTGTTCTGGTCCTTGCCACCAGCACTTCCCTTTAGGTTGTGGCAATAGCTTGAAATGGTCTCTTTGTTGTTGCTTCCTTCCCCATGCAGTGTATCAACACAGACATGACAACAAACTATAATCCAGACAGTGGTGCACCTTCATCCAAGGCTTGTGATTTCACACTGCACACCCTGGCATCAGCTGCCTCTCCTCTCTCTTCCTCTTTCCCATTCCAACAGTGAAAGTCCTCCAGCCTCAGCATCTTTGTACTTCCTTTCTCTTCTTTATGACAAGTCCTCTCTTGGGTGTCTGCAATGGCTTGCTCCCCAACCTTCTCTGGCCTTTGATCAAAGCCATCTTCTCCTGAGCCCCCTCCACACCCACTTTCACTTCCTGCTTTCACCTTTCTCCCTCCCTAGTGCTTACAGCTACCTTACTACACAACTTAAATACTGCTTATAGGTTAATTCCTCCCATTTTAGCCAATCTTCCTGAGGGTAGAACTGTGTTTCCGTTGATGAAAAAGTGTCCATCTTAGAATGGGTACTCAACAAATTCTAATACAATTTGAAGGTTTTCTTCAATTTCATGCTATTTCTATCTGGCTAACTCAATTCTATGCTGATTTAAGAAAGTCTTACAACACACAAAACAAAACAAATGCGATTTGTTTTCTCATGTATAACCAGATCCAAAGAGACTTGTGATATCTTGTTCTAACGAACCTCTGTGCTGTCTCAACCACCTGGTCCCAGTCCTGCAAGGCTAGCTGCAACTTCATTTTCTTTTCCAAAGCAGGAAGAAAGCCTGGGAAGTTCACCATGATGTGGTTCACTGTCTCCAAAGCACCTGAATAGTCCTGGCGCATCTCAAGACATTGCACCTAACAGAGGAAGAAAAATGACATCTGAGACATGGCCTTATATAGCAAGATTCTCTTGAGCACAGTATGAACTACAAAGTAAGTTACAGGCCAGGCTGGGCTCCTGGAGAATACTAGTGCTTAATGTTTTCTGACTTCTTGGTAAGGAGCACATACCATTTTTATAAACAACAACAAAAAAGTTTTTAATCAAAATCCTATTCTAAAGCATCACAGAAACATAAGTATTTTTACATAAGTAATTTTGCTTTAAAATATACTTTTAGCTACATGCTTATATGATTATAAGATAAAATGATTTATTTTTTATTTATTTGCAAGAAGATAGAAGAGAAATAAAAATGAACCCAAAGCATCCATAAAGGAGTAAATTATGGCACATCTATTTAATAAAAATCTAGATATTCAATAAAAGTGATTACACACACACACACACACACACACACACACACACACGTAAAGCTGTATTTTTTACCATGGACATCTGTCACATAGCTCGACTATTTTCAGTGACATTTATCTTCTGGTTCAAATTAACTATATTTTCTAAAACCTTTTTTTACAATGTCTATGTGTTGCTCTTAGAAAAAGTAGTGTATTGAAAACTAATGTGAATCCATAGCTCATCAGTTTTTTCTTTTTTTATTTTATCCTTTACCTTCTAGATTTCCTTTAAGAACACGTTTTTCCCTGGTATATCTCAGTTATAAATAAGCATCCAGTTTCAACATAGTTATAATAAAACTTTGAAATAAAACTGAAATTTGCTAGAAATTATATTCCCAAACAATTATAGAAAGTATAGATACCCAGAAAAAAAAGGTATTTAAGTTGTTACCTTGCCCAGCAGAGCGAAGATATCATTTCTATCCTGTAATCCTTCTTCAAAACACCTTAGTGCCTTTTTAGCATAAGGTTCTTTCCCTCTTGTAACATCAAGCCATGCTCTCAAAATCTGCCCCTGTAAAAGAAAAATATCTATTTTAGTTTTTTTTAGAAATGTGAAATGGCTGCTGAAAAAAAGTTAATGACACTTTCCTAGTAATTAACAGCAAGAATGCTATCAAATAATATCCAATTCTATATGGTCAAATTGCTTTTGAGCCCTGGACAGATCAGTCTTAGAAACCAATTAGCCTTTGAGATTACTCCTGGACTTGATGCAAATACTTAGAAATATTCCACTATTGCTAAAACTGGCAGCCTTCTCTGAAGCTGGGCTAATAAATTCTTGTTGATAATGGTCAACACATCATTTGATAACTCAATAGACAGTAATGTGCTGCCTCTTTCTGGACAGGAAAACAGAAGCTATCTTTCTTCACATGTAAGAAAGACCAAGATAACTTTGCACAGCTATTTCACTACCTCTGTGATGGTCTAACAAATTTCAAATAACAAGATGAAAGGCTCAAAAAATTAAAAACTTAAAAAAGTTGTGGATGTTTCCAATGGATTGGAAGGTTTGAAAAATGTGAAAGAAGCTAGAAATTGCTTATTTTGCTTTTAAGGTAAAAAAAAATGATGGGATTTGTTTCTAGTAACATTTTTTTAGACCAATTTATAAATTTATAGGCTTTGAATTAAGATTTTATGTGTCTCCCTGTATTTCACCTGAAACTACGGGTAAGAGTCATACCTAGTCTCACCTCCACTCCCTACTCCACTGCGGCTGCCTGACTGGTTTTAACTGCTCTCTCTCCAGAGGGTGTCATAATCTGTATTTCTAGCCCAACCTTCTAAGGCTTTCACTTCTTTCCCACAGACTCATCTTATCGCCTCTTGGCCAGGGTATCATCTGGGTAACATCACCTCTCTCTCAGGGTAGCTTCTAAACCCCACAGTTTCTACTCATGTAAAACACTTCTGAACTAAGCAGGTTTTAGGTTGCAGAGACATCCCTGATAGCTGATCCCTCATTATCTATTATTAGCTCATAAGTTCTGTGGGTATTTACAATTTTTATTTGTGTTCCCCATACTCCCTGAAAACCTTCTTCTAGGAAGTGCTTTCTCCCACATTCTAGTTTCTCCCCAGGCCAGTTTGACCTACAAACCAAGGTTTAAGTAATTTTGATTTGCACTGTAATGTAACTGCCACGATTAAAAGTCTGTAATGACCTCTTAGTGTCTATCAAATGAAACATAAATATTTGTACTTAGCAGTCACGAGCCTTTCATTTGTCCCAATCTACCTCTCCAAGCTTTTCTTTCATCATTTTTCACTTATGTTTCCATTAAATGTAAGTTCTCAAAGTACCCCAAACCAACATGTCTTCATTTCTATCTCTTATTTCTAACATTGGAAGTTACTACTTGCCTTTTCTAGAAAGTTTACCTATTGAAGCTGCCTTTTGAGTTGTAGCTCAACTGTTACTTCCCTTCTAACCATTTTTTCTGGGCTTTGAAAATGGCCAAGGAATTAAAGGCACTTGCTTGCGAAGCCTTCCAAATCAGATTAGATTCCCAAGTAACCAAATAAAGCCAGATTGACAAAAAGGCCCATGTGTCTGGAGTTCACTTGCTGTGGCCCATATATTCTCTCATAAGTAAAAAAATTCTTTAAATATTTTCCCTCATTCTCTTGACTGTACAGATGTAGCCTTTCTTAAAATAGTGTTGGGTACAAATACTGTTACCTATTATTTTCTTGTGCACTTTAATCACATCTCTCTCACACCAGTTTAGTCTTCTCATAGTGTAAACTGGGTATATACTTTGTTCTAATGATCATTCTTTGTCTGTAGCATATGTTAAAAAGAAGTATTTGTTTGTCGGTTTAACTATATATTATTATTCTAAAAGCCAACCCAATGAGCTCAGATTGAAAAAAAAAATAAGCAACTTTTGAAAATCCCCATTTTATAATACCAATAGCATAAAAATAAATCTGGTATTTACTGGGGACGAGTGGACAATAGAGAATGAAACAAAAGATACTACTTAATAAATAACATAAGGGTTGCTGGGAGGCTCAGAGGTCAAAGACGCTTGCTGAGGCAAAGCCGACCAGTCGGGGTTTGGTACCCTAGTTTCCACATGGAGCCAGATGCACACAGTGGCGCATGTGTATGCATCTGAAGTTTGCTTGCAGTGGCAAGAGGTTCTGGAGTGCCCATATTCTTGCTCTTACTTTCTCTCTGCTTGCAAAAAGTATATATAAAAGTATTAAAAATAAAACAATAGCAGGAGCTTCCTTTAATAACACTAGTTCAGAATAACTACAACAGTCACCTCAATGCTATCACTTGCAATTTTCAACATTCTGTCAATATATTCTCGCGCCTTTTCAAGACGACCAATGTGCCATAAAAACAAGCCTGCGTGGTACAGGCTTTTGTGCCCAGCTTCTTTCCGGTGCTCCTTCATTCTGGTGTCTAATTCCAGGATGGCTTCTCTATCTGGGAAGAGAAAACAGTACTGCATGTAAATTAAATTCCAGGATAGGTCAGAGAGTTAACAGGGTAGAGAATTTATTTATTCTCTCCAGGGTAGCACCACTGACCAGAAATAAAATGCAAGCCACACAACAGAAATATTTCCAGTAGCTCACTAAGAGAAAATGAACAAAATTAATTTTAATTACATCTTATCTAACCCAATATGTCCAAATTGTCAAGACAGAACTGATATAAAGGAAGTGAGTTTGTTCTTATTCTCTTGAACCATGTCTTTGTAATATCGGGCTATTTTATATTCACTGTACATCTGCATTAAGATACGTTTCCCTCAGAAAGATGTTCAGATTTCTTGAAACTTATAGTTGAAAAGAAGATTCATATACTCAGCTTGATCCATACATAAGTTTTCTAATAACTAAATTAAGTATCAAGTCTAAATTTAAAAACTAAATTAAGATTAAAAATTCAGCCCTTCAATCAAATTAGCCATCTTTTAAGTGTTCAAAACTATATGCAATATACAAGGCATATATGCATACATCATTCCCAAGACAGGCAAGCTATATATCATTATTATTAATATTACTGTTTTATTTTCAGTTTTTAAAAAAAATATTTGAAAGAGAGTCAGACAGTGTGAAAATATAGGCACATCAGGGCCTTCTGCCACTGGAAACAAACTCCAGACACATACACTACTCTATGCATTTGGTTTTACATGGGTACTGAGGAATTGAACCAGGGATGTCACACTTTACAAGCATGCTCTTTTACCCACTGAGCAATCCCTGTAGCCCATATTTTTGGTTTTTTTAAGCAGGGTCTCACTCTATCCCAGGCTGATTTAGAGCTTATTCTGTAGCCCAAACTGGCCTTGAACTTAAGAGTGACCCTCCTTCTCAGCCTTCCAAGTGCTGGAATTAAAGGCCTGCAGTAATCTGCCCAGCTATATTACTGTATTTTTAAAAACAAGACTCACAAAATTTGTAATAATTGTAAAAATCATGTAATTATTAGGGAAATGATCAAGGATAGTTCCTAAGTTATGAATCACTTATTATAATTCTTTTGTGTCTTCTAAGTGTACTTGGCACTGTGCTTTGCAGAAAGTAAACACATCATTGTTAGAACAGTTAACTTACTAGTGTACAGTTTAACTTTTTATTAATTTGTGCATGTGTATTTGGAATGACGGAGGTATGTGATACTCTACTTAAGACAAAAAAATGCTTCTAATATTTAGGAAGCCATTCTAGAACGTGCAGTTACCATGTACTCATTTGAAACAGAATCTCGTGTTTACAATACTAACTTCCTAGAGATACATAAACACTTTTCTTTATTCCCTATAATTTAGATATTCTTTTACTTCAGCCATAGTTACACTCTTCACTAACACAATGCACAGTAACTGTAGCTGCTGGCTTTTGAATAAGGTTCTTTTGATCTGGTCACACATCACAACTACAACTGTATAAAAATGCTCACCTTTATTCCCAGCACTTGGGAGGCAGAGGTAGGCCAAATGCCATGAGTTCAAGGTCATCCTGAGACTACACTGTGAATTCCAGGTCAGCCTGGGCTAGAGTGAGAGCCTACCTCGAAAAAACAAAACAAAAATATACTGAAAATCTTCTAAGAGCTGTCCCCCACAGGGGGTTACAAGGCCTTCAGGAAATGTCAAGAAGAGGCAAACTACTAATTTTCTACATATTTTCACATGACAAGTTGTATAGTTGGCTGAGGCAAAACTATCTTTGCATGCAGCTGGTTTTAGTTATTTTTGCGAATAATGACTGCAAACACACATTGAACTTTACGTTAACTCAAGCAGTCCATATGTACTAGTAAAACTTGTGGTACAGGAGGTAAGGAATGTGCAAACAGTCTACAAGATGGTTTTCTCTTGTGCTTGATGAACTGTCTTGTCAGGAAGGGAAAATGTTACAGAAATAAACAACAAACAATGCAGAAAGATCAGACTAACAATTGATAAGATTCAGCCCCTCCTAAAGAGTGCGTGTAAATACTCTACCTGGGTTGGGGCTCAGTTTGTGGACATACAGCAGTGCAATGAGGGAACAAAGTGACACATCTTGTTTATTTTTAATAGCCTCAAATTCCCGAAGTGCTTCTTGAGAATTACCTGCAAAAGGTTATGCAAAGCATTATTCAGAATTAGTACAAAGCAAGAATTTACACCGTGAGGAACATGTTTAATAATGAGCACATACCTTCCATTAGTATTCCATAGGCGTGATAAAACCGGAAGAAGGGATCACTGGCATACTTCTTCATTCCTTCGCGGGCAACAAGGGACGCATGGTGGAAATACTTCTCTTGACAATAGTAGTTGATCAGTGTCTAAAAGGGAACGATGACGAGATGGAAAGGGACTCTAGATTCTGAAACACACTGAGCAGGTATCCAGAACCTAGTGAGTGCAAGCTTCCTTCTAAATTCCTTAAAGTATCACTGCATGGTAGCGAGAATAAGGATGGCAGAACAAACTAAACTGGGAATTACTGAGTTGCCTTGAGATAGTTTCTAATAATTTCAATCTATGTCCCCTCACCTATGCTTTTTGGTAATAGTACTGAAATCAGACTCCTTCGACGTTTCTTCTCCTTTGGCAATATTTTCTTAAAGTTTTTAAAAAAGAGGAAAATGGGACTAAAAAAAAGAAGGGAATTCCATTGGTATACTGCCTTTCCTTTTAAAAGAAAGGTCTCTGTGAAATAATTACTATCCTAGCATTTTACAATGAGGAAACAAATTAAACAGCAATTCATTGCCAACTGTTATTTTTAATTTCTACAACAAACACATCAATAAGAATAATTGAGCTAAATTATTTTTATGGAAATGGCTCTTTAAGCTATCTTCAAAATCATGCTATTTTGATTTACAAGGCAATATGCCAGAACATACAAAGGTGTGACTGTGTCTGAGTGGTACAACCACTTTATTTTGGGATTGTATCTGAGGTTTAACTGCTGAACCTAATCAAAGAGGGAAGATAAACTTTCCCCATCATTGTGACATATCTGACCTCCCTCCATACACAAACTTCAGGCATCCCATGCCTTCACAGTTTGACTCCATCTGGTCCAGCACGAGTGACAAATACCTTCAGAGCGCTGACTAGGTGTTAAGTCCTAAGGCTGTACAGACAGCTGTTTGACAGTCTTGTTTCTGGAGGGTGACATCCATGCCCTTCTCTAGCTCAGTCAGGCACTCTCTGGAACTTCTCTTCTCCCCTCCCATTCTCCTCTCTTATTTCTGGAAAGTGTGACCCACACTCCATTTCTCAGACATATACAACACATCTCAGTCAAGTGTAGTGTTCCAAGCCCAAAGGTCACAAATTCCCTCAGTTGACCACATCTGAGGACACTTTTGATGTCATCCTACTTGACTTTTGTGAGGCAGCTCGAGTCACTTATCAAAATCAACTCTAGTCCTCCTGGAAGCCAGGAATGCAGTGTTCTGGGAAGGGCATGGATTTGAAGGTGTAAAGGTCTGGCTTCAAATCTCTAGTCACTTTTTTTTTCTTTTGTAGTGCTGTTAGCAAAACAAATGGACAGGTGGTGTGAGGATTAATTGTTTGATCATCTGCAACAGTCAACTTCTTGTGGCTGGGACAAAACACCAGACCAGAAGGAATTATGGAAGTGAAGGGCTTATTTTGGCCAATTTTCAGGGGAATCTTCATCAAGGCAGGGAAAGTATGGCAGACCCGAAAGCAGGCTGACATCTTCATACCAGAAGCAGGAAGGGGGCAGCAAGAGGGAGCTAGCTAGCACAGGCACATGGATGGGACTTTAAAATCCCAAGACCTACCCCTAATGACACACCACCTCCAGCAAGGCTCCATCAACCGGGGACTATGAAGACTTAATCACAAACACTTGAGGTTATGGGAGCATTTTACATTCAAGCCACCACAGTATAAAAGACCTATTATGAAAAAAAGAATAAATTCCTCCCAATCTCATATCTTGAAGAAGACCTCTAAATTCTGTATTCACACTTTCATTTGCTACCTAAACCAGCAACTGAGTCACAATCCTCCCTTTCCATTTACCCAGCCAGCAATCAAACCAATCTTTAAGTTCTTCTGTGTCTCTAGTCTAGGTATTATCCACTACGGCTGTTCAGTTCAACAGACGTGCTTCGTTTTGATTTTGGAGACAGTATTATACTGTGTAGTCCAGGATGGCTTCAAGCTGCCATTTTCATGCTACTTGACTGTGGGGATTATAGACATGTCCCATCACATTCCGCAAACATTTGCTGACCAAGTTTGCTCACCAGTGCCTGGCACTAAGTGGGGAACTGAGAATATAAAAATGAGAATGATTACTTACATGGGAAAAAAAATCTTGCATTTTTTTCCAACAAGGCTGTGATTCACAATGCAGTACTCTAAGAATACAGCTCCTACAGTGCTTTGGGAATGTACACTACTTTACACAGCCTTGATAACTGAAGGTGAGCCAAGGGAAGGATGGAAAGTCAAACGAATGAAGTTAGTCCTAAGGAGGATGTTTGAGCTGACTCTTGAGTTGCAAACCTGTAACCTACCCTTCCCCACCTCCCTATACAAATCACCCTTCATATTTCCTTTCTGGTTCTTGAGAAAAGTATAGGAGTTTGCAAGACAGAGGAAGAACAGAGATATGAAACCAGAGTGGTACCCGAGATAGGTGTGGTGATGGTCAGGGATAAAACCCATTCCACAGTGTAGAGACTGACGAGCTGAATAACGGTTTTAACATTTAAGTATTCTTATTAAAAAAAAAACCCATCTGTACATTACGACAGTGGAAACATTTGAAGGGATGAAACGAGTTAAATGGCAGAGGGAAATCTGAAAGATAAAGTAGAAACTCAGGCAAAGAAACCAATCACCCCACCATCCTTCAAAGCCAAGTTCTCCATCTCACGAGATGCATTTAACTGCTTATGGTTTCACTCCTAAACAAGTGTAGGATTATTCGAGTTGATTGAATTATCTTCAGTACTTAGAAAATAATCTCACCCCCAACACACCGGGGGGCATGAGTCAGTAAACACCTGTTGCGTGACCCCTCCACCAGCATTGCAGGGGACAGTCCATCCATGCATCTCCTGGGGGACACCCAGGACCAGGGTGCACGAAAGCGTGCAGAGGACCATCGTCCACCGAGGAAACTTTATTTCCAACCCTCGGTCTTTGTTTGACACGACCCCTCAGTGTCTGCGTCCCCCCAGCAGTGATGACCGGAGAAGACGGGCGTCGCGGCCCGAGCCCGGGGATCCGCCCGCTCACCGCAGGCCCGGGGTCCCAGGCCCCCTCGGAGCCCCGCACGGCCGGTAGGGACCGCGGCTCGGAGCCCACCAGCTCGGCGGGTCCGCTCACCTTCAGCTCGTGCGACTCCATGGCCGTCGGGGCCGCAGCACCGCAGCACTCGGAGCTCGGGGAAGGGGTCTCCGGCCACCACTCAGGCCCCAAACCCGCAGGCGCTTGGGGGCGGTGGGAGGGGCCGGAGGTGATGGGCGGGGCAGGAGGGGCAGGCGGTCTGCCATTGGCTGGCAGCTCGGGAGGGCGGGCCCTGGCCGCGCCGGGTGGGGGGCGCGGGGCGGGCTCGGCGGGGACCCTGAGGGAGGACCGCGAGGACGGCGGTGCTGGGCCCCCGCTGGAGCCTGGGAGCTGAGCGCTGGCTGGTGGGCTTGCGAAGGCCGGCTCAGACCGGGAAATGACGCCTGGAGGAGCCCCGGTGGGCGGACCTAGGGATTGGGGATTAAAGCGCGGAGACGACGACGAGAAGTCGGAAGAAGAGCTAGTCTGTCCGTCATCACCGGGAACAAAGGAAGACTCCATTTTCTCATTTTTTTTTTTTTTTTTTTTAATGGCAGCAGATTTGCGCAATGCGGCGGCGGCTGCAGGCTGGACCCGAGCTGGGAAAGTTCATCCCACGAGTATCGTCGTAGGAGCGCCGCGAGGTGGCGCAGAAAAGTCACCTACCGGCACCTTTGTCTTCAGGAGCATCTGAATGATTATGGACTTAGTGCATTTCTACCTTCGCTAGTCTTGAAAGGAACCAAGGAGTCCAGCATCATTGTGCGTGTAATAATATTGCTAATTTTAAACCATAACATTAATTCCTGCGCAAACTTGTATGTTTCACCCATCTGACAACTGCAGACTACACATACATTTCTTTAAATTAAGGATATTATAATGAGGTCAGAGAGCTTCCACTTGTACTTAAATAGACTTTAATTGTGTGTGTGTGTGTGCATAGTACGTAGGGAGGGTTGTGCAGATGCGCATGTCCTGTGTGCATGCGGAGGCCAGAGGAAAACATGGCTTTTCCTCTTCTTTTTTTATTTATTCATTTTCAAGCAGAAATATATATATATATATATATATATATATAGAGAGAGAGAGAGAGAGAGAGAGAGAGAGAGAAAGAGAGAGAGAGAGACGAGAGAGAGAGAGAGAGAGAGAGAGAGAGAGAGAGGAGAGAGAGAACCAGGGCCACCACTTTGTGGGTCTGGCTTACGTGGGTCCTGGGGAATTGAACCCGGGGCCTTAGGCACTGGAGCCATCTCTCCAGCCCTCATCCCATTATTTCTTTGAGACCAGTTTCTCACTGAACCTGACATCAAACTCAAGGTGACTCGGGCCTTCTCAGGCTCTCGTGCTTTCTGGGCAAGTTTTCTTACCTCAAGAGCCATCTCTAGACTTAAAATATCACATAAGGTCGAGATTTACTTTAGGTGATTTGGGTAGCAACATTTACATGGATACCAAATGTCCATCCTAGGACTGTCTGAGTAGACAGGGAGTGTAGTTACATTTTAAGGAGTTGCTATAATTGGGAAGGAAGGCCCATGCATTGAAGGTTTGATCCCCAGCCCAGGGTCCTGTTGGAAGGTGAGGCTCAGGGGAAGGAGGTTAGATATTGGAGCACTGGTCTCTGTTTCCTTTGCTTCTTGTGAGCCCCAAGGTGACCAGGTCTCTTCCACCATGTGTTCTACCTGATGTCACCAGCCATGACAGGCCCACAGCATGTCCACCTGGCCATGGATTGACTGAAACCTCTAAACTTCAGAACCTAGATCAATGTTGTTTCCCTCAGGTACTCGTCACAGAAACAGGAAATTCACTGGTACAGGAGTCGGTGAACATTAACTCGGTTATGTAATGAGACTTTAGAGCAAGGGTAGTTCCTGCAGGCTTTAAAACACAGAACTGTTTCTCATTGGCTTTCTTTTAAAGTACATTGCACCTGTGGAGCTTGAAATGCTACAGGAATTTGGGATGTCTTTGAGAATGACAGAGTTGGTTGGGCTTTTAACCCAGGAGTTAGGGTGCCAGATACACCTAAAACTTCCACTGATTTGTGGCCTCCAGGTTCATGTCTTGTGATTTGACAAATGAAATCCAATATTGAAGGCGAAGTGTGGAAAGATTTTATTGTACAGCTTAAGAGAAGGAATAAAGGCAGAGCTCCTGTAGAGCAGGAGGGGTCCCCCGAAGTGAGATACCACTAAAGAATGTTCATAAAGCAGAAAGTTCCCAAGTTGGGAGGGGTCCTGAGAGGGCAATCTGCGTGGTGACTTGAATCGGGTTTCTGGTAGGAATAAAGATTTACAAGATGGAGAGATGAGATGACCAGTCCAGTTCCCAGGCACCTTGCAGTCTTATTCACATCTTATGTCTAGATTCTAGGAAAGGAGAACTCCTTTAGGGAAGAAAAGAGATAAGGATAAAAATAGATCCCCTGCAACCCGGTTAACAGGCTCAAGGATATTTTCTGCTGTTAGCTGAGAAAAGCACTGTTCACTTTCAGACTGAGCTAACCCTAAACTGCCAGTTTGTCATCAGTGTTCTTGTCAGGATCGTTTTTAACAATGGGAGACGGGCAGTTATAATACCTACAAATCTGATTTTCAAAACCATAGCTTAGTTCTGCACTTGGTATGCAGTACGGAACACCACAGGCCAAGTTGCTTAATGAAGTATATAATCTTGAAGTTGCAAACTTGATTTCACGGGAAAGTTCATCTGGAGAAAAATATCTAGGGATCACAATTGAAGGAATGGATTTTCAGTCTGCCATTGTGAAATTTTGAAGTCTAAACTTGAGCTGAGTCAAGAAAATTAAAACGTTGCACACCGGTCCATATTTACTTGGCACCTTGCAGAATTTTCTTCACTGAATGTATTCTAAAGTTAAATCATTTAATACCAAACAATCATTTTTGGTGACTTGTTTACTTGAGAAGGTTTCTATTAGTTGTTTCTGAAAAACTCTCTCTTCCCTGAAATACTGGTATGTTCTCTAATACAAACATTCCCATTGCTTAGCAGGAACAGGGTCCTGAATACTGGTATGTTTTATAATACAAACATTCCCTTTGCTTAGCAGGAACAGGGTTACCACAAATGGAAAATCCCACCAGAGACCCAGAATGGGGTTTTATATGGAATGGACTAGGGCTCAGTTTATTAGTCTGAATACCAAGTTTCTAGGCAAGGGATCAAGTTTTCTAGGAAAGGTGCAATCTTCCCAGGAATCATAATCCTCCAGGAAGGATGTAACCTTATCTCTTAAAAAAATAAACAAATAAAAATAAAGGAGGGGAAAAGACTCTTTAGGCAAGAAGAGATCTAGGAAGCTACGAAGGGAATTATTTTAGGGAGTGATAAAATATTTTCAATTGTTTTTATTGAGCCAATTCAGACAGTGGGAAGATGGACTTGGCATGTGAGAATCCCACTGTCTGAATTGGCTCAATAAAAACAATTGAAAATATTTTATCACAATTCCATTCATAATTTGGTTTAATTTGTGAAAGTGACTTCTCATTTTTAAAAAAAATTTCAAACCTTAAATCACAGGAAAAATTTGAAGAATATACATAGTGATCTCTCTGGATATTCTCCCCCACCATGGCTATTACAATCTTTCTACCCCCTCTTCCACTCAGTTCCCTGAGTCATGGTGGTTGAGTTATAAGTCTGCTTTATTTTTGAGATCTTAAGTATCTGTGGACTTCTGCATTGGGTTGTATTGGGTATCATTGGTGTCTGTTTCTATTGACCTTTCCTGGGTTATCAGACTTGATGTGATGGTAGGTTTCTTGTTTATCTTGCCACTTTCTCATAGGTTTTGTTTGGGGCCTAGATGATAGGCCCAGGTGGTTCATCTCCTGCCAGGATGTCAACCATCATCCCATATCTTGTTGGTGGAATTGGGTTGTCCATAGCTCTCTCACTGCCTTCTGAAAAATACAAACATACTCTTCATTAGAGAGTGAGATCAGTATAGGTTAAATGAGACAAACATTGCTATTTTGGCAAGAATCTAATGGGTGTAGCCTCTCTGTAGCTCTCTGGTAGTTGGAATTCCTCCTTGGAGCCCTGGTTATTGGTCCTCATAAGATTTTGCCATGAATCTCAGTTCCAATTAAGGGTTCCTTGTCACTGAACAGATCTCTTAGCCAATCAGTAAGCTGTTGATTACCCTCCTAAGTTTGGTGTCACTATTGCACAGGTGAGCACTTCTTGACTTGCTGATTTCTTCCATATAGCAGTGTGTTCAGCATTATGGTGATATTTCTGCTTTCTCCAAATATCATTGACCAATTTTCCCTGGCAGCTCCTGTAGCACTTTCCAGCGCTACACATGCTACCACCTGGGAGCTGGTTACCCTTCTGGATCTAGCAGGATCTCTTGGTGTTGTGTGATGACATTTTGTGGTTTCTTCTTATTTTATACTTCCCCAAAATAGTTTTAACCTGACAAAATCAATTTTGAAACTAAAATGAAACTTGAAAATGTATATTTGCTGAATTCTTAATTTTTCTTATTAAAAACTTTTTACAGCATCCATAATCATAGACAATAAACCATAATAATTCCATCCCCACCTCCACTTTTCCCCTCTCAAGTCCACCCTCCATCATATCCACTCCCGATCTTAATTAGTCTTTATTTTGTTTCAACATCATCATCTTTTCATCTTACTATGAATATCTTGATAGAAAGTGTCAGACACTTCAAAGGCATGAATATCAAGGCCACTTTGTGTCTGGAAGATTGCATTGTAAGCAGTCCACCCTTCCTTTGGCTCTTGTGTTCTTTCCACCACCTCTTCCACAATGGACCCTGAGCCTTGGAAGGTGTGACAGAAATGTCCAAGTGCCGAGCACTCCACTGTCACTTCTTGACAGTGGTCACTTCCATCTGGGAGGAGAAGTTTCTCTAGCCAAAAGTGAGAGTAGCATTGATATATGAAAATATGTATTAGAAAAAAATGCTTATAAGGTAGTTTTGTGGGCATAATATATTCATTTATTCAGACAACAGCAGGTGTTACTCCCCTAGGTCCCATGAACTCCTATGCCATGGGCTTTTGTTTAGGTCTTCAGTACCAGGCATGCATTCCCTTTCCTGGAGTGGGCCACCAGTCCAATTAGGGAGCAGTTGGTTTCCCCATAACAGACATGCCACTACTGCACCAGTTGGCACATTTGGCCTGGCTTGTCAATCTTAAGGCTTGCAAGGTCCACTGCTGTTTACCACTGTTGATGACTTCTCTCTCCCATAGGGCTGCATGCAGTCATAGCTTTTTCCAGCTTTCTTTCAGCTAGTTAACAGGGAGGATGTTTTCAGCTCAACTCCAGCTTGATTTCTCAGTGATCTGTACCCACGCCTGTGGGGTCTTCTGAAACAGGGTCTTACCATATCTCTGAACTTTTAATTTTTCTACTGAGAATGTAGTATATAAGGAAATCATGGCTGTAGCCTCTATAAGAACAATACTTCTCACTTCTGGAAAATTGATCCAGAGACAGTAGCTTAGGAGGATTAAAAGGTTATGTGAAAGTGATTGATGTACTATTACATGTATTAACAACTAATGAAAAAATATGAAATAAATTTTTAGTAATGTTTACCTTAGGCTTCTCATGTCCTATTATATAAATTTTGTTGTCTTGATTTTATCACAACAATCCTGTTTTTCTATCATAATGAAAAAGTAGACATAATTTTCTGTTAGAAATAGTGTTTTAAATTAAAACTTTTTATCACTGAATCAAACTAACTTCTGAAGAATAATTATTCATAGGCAATTAACCTAAATTAAGATCAAATTGTTAAGCTAAAAATGAACCATATCTTCAAGATTTGGGAAATTGTCAGGTTATCTGTATGAAAAATGAATGAAAAAACTTGGCAAGGGGAAAACACTAGGGTCTGGCCAAGTGATCATTTGATCAGGAAACTTGAAGCTAAATATTTTTATTATTTTTGGAGGTATATATATGTTTTTGGTGTACACAGTCATGTGTATGGGTGCACGAATATACACATGCACTTGGAGGCCAGAGGTTGACATTGGGCGTCTTCCTTAATCTCTCCCTGTCTTATTTTATTGAGAGTAGGTTTCACTAGAACCCAGGGCACACCAATTTGGCTGACTAGCTAGCCAGATTGGCCCAAGCGTACTGTGTCTTTGCTTCTTCCTTTGGTCTAGCAAATTCCTCCATATTGAAATACTCACCCCTGAAGGGAGAAGGGATGCTCAAGAGACTCAAGAGGTCAAGTCTGAGAGAGCTAACACTTAAAATTTCCCAAGACCAATACCCAAGGTTATAGGAACAGTAAAAAACTGTTGAGGGCTAGACCCTGACCAGTGTTGTATAGTAATTTTCTCTGAATTGAAACATTCCCTCCTGAGGGGAGGAGGGAGGCTCAGAAAACTCCAGAAGTCAGCAAGTCAGAGGAAAAGGTTGCAAGACCCTCTCTCCCTAAGGTTATATAAAAGGTAAATAAATAACTTGGGGTGAGACTTTTTGACATGCCTGCCAGTTGTCCAGTGTGCTGGAGACTCTGGCCAGCTGACTGGTACAATGTGTTCTGGAGATGCCGCTTGATCGATAGCTCTGCTGGGGTGGGCTTTTGGTGATGCAGCTGCCTATGAGTCACTCATGCTTCACCGTCTTCTCTAAGTAACCACCATAAACTCATTGGTTCACCCAATTACTTTGATGCAGTCTTTGGTCTGTTTGAGCCATCTCTGGAGTGAATAGGTTTGTGTTCACATCTCCCCAGGAAGTTTCATGTGACACCTTCTGAGCTCTAGGATCATAGGTGGGCTGACACACTCTCTTTGCATTTACTTTGGTGCTAATGAATCCAAACTCAGGTTCTCAGTTTGCAGGGCAAATACTTTACGAACCTGTGTCATCTTTCCACCCTCTAAATGTGTTTTGATTATTAAAACAAGTGTTGATTTCCTTGAACTGAGGTCTACTTGTCTTCCTGTGTATTCTCCAACACAGTGGTTGCAGCTGGGATTGGAGAGAATGTGGAGAGTGGGCATGTCTCCCCATCCAGAGCATCTAGGGCTGTGACCCAATGATTGGACTAATCTATTGATGGATTAATAGTGTAAAGGCATTACGAGAAAGTTGTAAGAAGGAGATCTCTGGGGACATCTTGGCCTCTTTTTGTATCCCCTCCCCTGCTTCCAAGCTGCCATTATGGGAGATCCTTTGCTTTTACCCTTTCCCCACCACTATGGACCGAACCCTCCAAAATTGAACAAAAATAGATATTTCCTCCTTTAAGTTGTTTTTCTTTGGTGTTTAGTCAGCACAGCACAAAAACCTAACTAACACATCCCTTTCTTCTTATTTTTCCCCTTTGGAATTGGAATGCTCACCATTGCATTTTTAGAAGCATACAGAATGTTTAGCTTCATATTTTTCAGCTGGAGAGAGTTTACCTCAGAATACATCCTACCTGGCTTCTTACCTTGATCTGGTCCCAATGGTATTAAAAGTGAGATTTTGGATTTAGACTTTAAGGTTGATTCTGCAAGACTGAGTCAGCGGGGGTGGGGGACTTACAGACTAGTTTTTCTTTTCTTTTTTTCATATAACTTTATGACATTTATATGTTGAAATCCTAACCCTCAATGTGGTGGTATTTGAAGATGAGATTTTGGGAGAAACTACATAAAAGATATGATGGACATTTTAAAAGAGAGCTCCTTTCCTCTCTGCCATGAGAGACGCAGTGAGAAAACAGTTGCAAATGAATCAAAATGGGGTGACCCCGACACATCCAGGTGCAGCCCTGATCTCAGACCTCCAGTCTCCACAATGGGAGATGCAAATGTCTGCTGTTCATCAGCCATTCTCTCTGCTCTGTTTTACCAGCATGACATGGACACTGTAAACATTTAGCTGAAATATGCCTTCATTTTAATTCTCAAGTATATTAGTTTCTTTTCTCTGGCTGTGACAAAATGCCTGACAAAAGTAACTTCAGTGTAGAAGGATTTGCTCTGCTCACAGATTCAGGGAAGAGCGCATCAGGACAGAAGGCATGGCGGCCTGTCACATGGCCACCCAACAAGAAAATAATAAAATGTCAATGACATTTACAGATCTGGTACAAAAGTCTATGGATGTTGACTGCATTCCCAATAATTTGTGCTTCACTTTTATGTTTCTCATAAGATGTTACCTGTCAAAAATGGGTTCCACATCCTTGAATGTTCTCGACTGGGCTCTCTTCAGCATTGTAGTTCTTATCTTAAATGACCCCCCAGTCACCTACTCCTGGAGCCAGGTTCACTGTCTTTCCAGGGTTCTCTTGTTGAGTCCTTTGTTCCTGTGCTTCGCTGGTTCTCTTCGAGCATGAAAGGGGACCTTGTCCCAATTTCCCCAAAGCTCTCCAAAGTCTCATTTTGTCCCTGATGTGAATGCACATTTTCCTTCGGGAAATCCAACTTGTGCATTCTGAATGAGCAATGTGGTGACATTGACCCAGAGATATCACTGAGAAGTCTATGAGCACATAACTACATGTGCTCAGTTACACTGTGGCTCCGTGTGCTTCTCAGTGTGTCCAGCACATTAGGAACATTGTGTTCAGTACGATAGTCAGCTGGTACAGATTTCACAAAGGCCTTAAAACTTGTCAGGCTCCTTACCCCAAAGCTAGTGTTTTCCTGGCTTGCTTGATACCAGATTCTTGGAAGAACTAGCTATCACTTTTTTCTAGCTCATTCTAAAGAGAGGAAAAGCTCGGGACACATATGTAATACCGGTCCACTGCCTTTTCCTGCATATTCTGTCTTAATGTGAGCTGAGATTTGGAACTGTGGTTTATACTAATGCCCTGGAAAATTTTAGAGCTTGATGAACTGAAAGTTTCTACTCCCAGTTCACTGGAATGATACAGTCTCTGAGACTTGTTACCTACTAAGTTGGAGTTGTTCTGGTATTGACTTGAACATTGAAGGTGTGGTCCAAGGAACAGGCCATGGAAATCGATTCTGGTGTGGAGCAAAGGAAATGTCCTGTTGTAAGAATGGATGCCTGGCTAGTAGGGATCCTAAGTTAATGTCCAGTGTTTTATTTTACAAGTCATAATAAGTCAGCCTAAGCTGCATATGAATGATGTAACTCATGTTCTTCTCTGAGAGAAGTATGTTATTTACTTTAATGACACCCGTCCCCCATACCTTAACTCTTATTATCCACTTCATTATCTTTTGTTGTTGTTGTTGTTTTTTGTTTGTTGAGGTAGGGACTCACTCCTGCCCACTAACCTGGAACTCAGTCTGAAACTGTAGCCTCAATGCACTGGAATCCGACCTCAGCTCCCAATGCTTCCATGTGCCAGCATGACCCAGCTTCCTAGTCTCTTCAAACATTCACCACCTTATCCTTGCTGTTTTTTTTTTCTTGAATTTCACCTGTTGCATGCTTGGTTAGTGTAACTCAGTAGTCATTTTCCCTAAGGTGAACTAAATGACTACTTAAAACTGAGCAGGATCAAAGGCACACTTTTTTTTTTTTTGGCCTTTCGAAATATATGGTTTTCTATGACTACAATAAATAATGCTGACCAAGACATTTCTTCACCATTCTGGATGAATAGAACATGAATAATGCAGATAAAAATGAGGCCAAGTGATGTGGAAAAGAAAGCAAGAAGCAGAAACTCTGATTCCTTGAAGAAGAACACATTTAAAGTGGTACCTCCAATAGTTCCAGCCACGGCACATAAAGATTTATAAAATTCTCAAGTCCTAAGGAATTAAAATTATGAACTAATCTCTTGAAAACACTAATGACATAAAAATGCACACTTACGTCTGTACTTTGATACATGTCTGTTTCTTTACAAGTAATAGTATATATGCTCTAATTCATGTGATATATGTTCATTCAAATATTTGTTATAGACATATATATTATACCAAAATTTTCATTTGTAACTTTTGTGATGTTTTGTTACTTTATATATGTTGCAAATAATGACAAGCTCTGATATAACATTTAAGCAAAAGAAAAGATACGTTAGACAGATAAATACCATTTCTTTTTGGAGACTCTGTAGTCCAAGCTGATCTGGAATTTATGGGAATTTTCCTTCTTCAGCCTCCTCTGTGCTGGGGAGATATCATCGAGGCTAATAACTTTTTAAAAGATCTACTTAGGACATTGCTAAGACTGATCGATTTGCTCATTCACTAAGTGGTCATTGAAAACATTGTGCCTGCCAAGCCCTGCAGCATGCAGCAGGTGGGGAGTGTCTTCCTGTGACAGAGTAGAAGGTGAGGCTGGTGAGAGGAATCAGCTCCACATCACACTCAAGGCCAACGGAGCCTGCAAAGGGGGTGGATAAGAAATCCACCCAAAGCCAGTGTGGTGGCACACACCTTTCACCCCAGCACTCAGGATCCTGAGGTAGAAGAATAGTCAAGCGTTCAAGGCCAGCCTGGGCTACAGAGTGAGTTACAGATGATCCTTGGCTAGAGTGAGACTATCCTCAAAACACCAGAATGAGAGCTGGAGAGATGAATAAGTGGTTAATGTGCTTGCCTAAAAAGCCTAACAAACCATGTTTGATTTCCCAGTACCCATATAAAGCCAGATGCACAAAGTGGCACATGCATCTGGAGTTCATTTGCAGTGGCTGTAGGTCCTGCCGTGCCCATTCTCTCTCTATCTGCCTCTTTTTTCCTTCTTCCTCTCTCTCTTGCAAATAAATAAATAACTAAATAGCTAAACAAACAAATAAATAAATAAATAAAATATTAAAAAAACAAAAAGAAAAGGGGAAAAGAAAGCCAACTTTGTGTCCTGGGCTGTTTTGGTGTTGGAACATGTCACCCCTGGCACCCATTTAAGACCTTTAATTATGTGGCTCCTGCTTGTCTGTCAGTCACTGAGCATATTCACTTTTCACTTTAGAAAATATTGAATTGTCTGTTAGCTGTTGCCACTGTCTGCTAGATTGACTGGATTCAAATTCTTTTCAAATAACTTGAAGTAGAAATATAAGACTTGTACCTTAAATGTGTTCCAACAAAATGCACACAGGCATAACAGCAACTTTAGTTAATGTGAGGGCAATGAATTAATGAGCATGTTAGTGAGAAGCTTGAACCTTCGATAATAATATATTTTCATATGAAAATTATACTTTCCCATAAGGGTGTACTAACAAATGTACAGGTTCACACATTAACCAATTAAAGTTAACATCCTGGAGAAGAAAATAACCAACTCCTTACAGTTAACAGTTGAGTCAATCAGGGAACAATTTCTGTGGAAGCAAGTCCTCTACTACTGAGCTGAATATCCAGACCAACTGAGGGTCTACAGCCTTGCCTCGTGTGGTTAACATTATTTGTTTCTGTGTCTATATATTTTCTAGCTCTTTTAAAAAGTTTATTTTGAGAATTTCATGCATGTATGTATTGTGTTTTGAGTTCATTCAATTCACAGTCCCAAGAAACACCTTCCCAACTAAGGTCCTTCCTACCTTCACCTTCATGTTGTTTTGCTTTTCTTTTTTGTGACCCACTGAATTAAATTAGGGTTTAATTTACTAAACCCTAACCACCCTCTCCTCTGGCTCTTCTATCCTTCTAGAATGTTCTTTGAGTCTTGGAAGGTGACATTAGCATTCCTTTCCTCTTTTCCCCCTCTCCTTTCTCCTCTCCTCTCTCTCTCTCCATCTCCTACTCTCTCTCCTCTCTCCCTCTCTCTCTCTTTCTCTTTTGGTTTTATGAGGAAGGTTTTTGCTGTAGTCCAGGCTGACCTGGAATTCACTATGTAGTCTCAGGGTGAACTCCTACTTCAGCCTCCTGAGTGCTAGATTAAAGAAAGGTGTGCATCACCATGCCTGGCTAGCACAGCATTTTGAAGGCTCCAAGTGCTTATATAAACAAGACTATTCATATCCAATTTTCCTCACAGATTTTAGAAAGACCTATATTTTAAAAAAATTTCCCCAAGTGAAAGGGTGGAGTATAGAGGCCTGATTTTATAAGGCAATTAAAAAATTGGATAATAGTGGGTAAAATACATCAGGGTCAAGACATTTTTCAAGATTAGAAATACTTTTTGGAAAATGTAAAGACAGATAAAAGGGAGAGAGTAACAATGCAAGAAAGGTAGTTGAGCTGGTAAAGTGCTTGCCTTGCAAGCTTGAAGACCTGAATTCAGTCTTCAGTAACCATGTACACACCTATGATCCCAGCACTGGGAGCTGGGGGAGGCAGAGTCAGATGCATAATCTAACTGGTATGCAACAGGCCAATAATAATAGACCCTGTCTCATAAAAAGGTGGACAGAATTCCTCTGGCCTCCACATGCACCCACCCCCAACAACCATGAAAACACACACACACACACACACACACACACACACACACACACACACACACTTAAGATTGTCAATTGCGTCATCTGGGCTATCCTGTCACCTGTCTGTGTTTGAGAATTCTGAACTTGACCTTGTTGTGTTGCTTTCAGTTACTGTTTCTCTGACTATGAAAGTCACGTAAAGACTCCAAGCTGACCCCAGGCAAATTATTACTTCTTGCTGACTTTGAAGTTATTTCATCATTTTGTATGCATAGACAGATAGCATTTCAAAACGAGGCCACTGAGAAACTATTTACAAAGTTGTTATCAAGTTTCAGGGAAAGCCACAAGCAATGGGGAAGTCCTCACAGGTCTAAGAAAAGATGGGTTTCTCAAACCTTCAAGAAGAAAACACTAGCTCTTGGGGCTAGAAACATGGCTTTCAGCGAGGAACACTGTCAGAGCAAACCAGCGGAGGAGAAACTAGACAACAGAGATCTTCTTATCCCACTTTTCCAACTGGTGTCCTCCATGGACTCCTTAGGGCCCAAGCCAACAGGGTGCTAAAGGTTAGGAAATTCACTGATGCAAACAGAAAGGGGTCATCTTCCTCTGGAGAAGGATGGAGAAAATGAAGAAGGTAGCAACTCTGAATTTATTCACGAGAGCATCTCCATTGCCCTGGTTTGCATATCTCTGTCTCCTGAAATACTAGCTCATGCTTTGGCTTTGGACAATCACTTGTTTGTCCTAACAGATCACATCTTGCTGCTAGTAGTTCCTGAAGGGTTATTTTCTGCAGTCTCATTTCTTATCCATTTTTTTTTTTGGGGGGGGTTGTACCACTCTTACCTCAGTTTGTAAAATAAAAAAAAATCTCAATATTGTTAGCAAATGTTGTTTATAAAAAGTAACTGGGCAAACAATAAAATAAAAAATGTAATCTTTATTAGCTTTGCACATTTTTTAAATGTTGATTAGCATCACTTAGGGTAATTGTAGCATCGTCCAGCATGCAGTTCACGAATACAAGTTGTCTAAGTATTTGTAAGAAAAGAGCCTATGGTTTGCATTTGTAAGAAACATAAGATGTGCTGATGTAATTGACTATACTCGTAAGTTTACTACCCTTCCATTTCCAGGAAAAATGAAATGAAGCCCACATTTATATTTAGACGAGAGAAACATGACTAAAAAATGTAATCAGAAAAGGAAAATAACATGAAATTGAAAAATAGACATTACTGTTATCAGTCAGCAGAGACACTATGAGAAGTAGAAATAAAATGTTATTCCCCTTCCGAATTGCAAAGCATAATTTGGATGTGAAGTTATGAATCTATTTTGCCCCTTCAAATTATGAAATAATCTAAAATTAGCAAATGTAATAAAAAAGCAGAGATCTACCACTACTCAGTCTTGTTTTCATTTCTTATTTAGCAAATATCTTCCATGAAAAAGTACTATGGACAGAAAGTAAGAAAAGTGATTGTGATATCAACCTGAAGATAATTTCTTCTTCATATTTATGTACATAATGCTGAAAAATAAAACGAGGTCACTTTTTACAGTATTTATATTTGCTTATAAAATTCTAAACACATTTTTTAATAGGTCAAGCAGTAATTTTTTTCAACATGTCTGTACAGTCTTGCTATACACCATTTGTTATCCACTTAAAATTTAAAAACAACCAAAAAGATTGTTAAGGTGCTTCAAACTATTGCTTGGTGACTTAAAAGAAATGAGATATGTTGAACAATTTCCTTGCCTTAACCACTGACCTATGGTTTCTCATGAACGAGATTCTGAGCAGTGGAGAAACTAGATAGAGCAGCATGGTATATAGACATGCACCAGGGGCATCAAACTAGCTATAATGGTTCAGAATATGTTATATTACCTGTGTAAAGCTTGCACTCTACATTTCTTGTGGTACATATTTGATGCAATAAATACTGTGCTTAAGTCATATTCGTTTGCTCAAACGTGCACCACAGGGTAAAATGACTATTTACACAATAAATAGCATTTCATGAACACATACAGTGTTGACCTCACCGAGAGCTGAAGATGGCTGAACAGAGTGCAGGACTAAGCAGAAATTGATAAAGTGTTCTTTTGGTCAATTCGGTCTCCTAGGGGTGGTGGCGGGGAGTAATATTTATTATTTAGAGATTTTAAAAATATATAGTCAGCAAAAAGAGAACATTTATGATTTCAGACATTTCAATAAGGGTTGCACCTGCTATGATGTAATGGCTTACTCCAAAATGATCTAGGTGTACTAGGGGCTAGGTTTCACAAAACGAGATGAGCAAAGCCCAAGCATCCAATGGTCACCCAATTACTCCTCCCAGAAACACAGAGAAAATTAGAGGACCATTTCCCATCTGTCACTGCTTCCCCTGTGGCTTCTTGCCATGCATGGTCTCTACGTGCAGCATGCCCTCATGCGAAACCATGTCTTTATGCAGATGGGAGAGCCATGTGGTTATTATCACCCCCAGGTGGCATATCTGGAAAAGAAGTCCTTTAGTCTATTTCCCAACAGAAAGCCTGTTTACAAAAATAGTCACATATAACAACATATATAACAACATATGGATTAACAAAAAGATGTGTCCACTAACAGAGTTTGTAAAAACGTGGCAAATGTGGCAGTTGAAATGCAAACAGTGGATATAGTTACTACACTAAAGTGTTTCATGTTAACTCCCAAATGATAGCTTTGCACCCCTATCCTGGTCCCTACATTCTGCACTTATCGTCAGCAGTGTCAGCTGGTAGTGAGAACAGTAACCTCCGATCAAGGTCATCTCCCTGTTACACAGTCACACAGTTTGCCGACAAGGTGGGGGTCACTGTCTTATTGTAGGCACTGACCTTAAGTAGATTTGTGTAAAAACAGTCAGTTTGGCATTGACCTCCTAAAGGAGTCCTGTTGACAAAAATACATCACCTTCATAGGCTGTAAACAATTTGTCACCCAATAATTTTTGTCTATTTGCCTTTGGATTTTTCATCTTTTCCTTCTTGCTCGTGTTTTTCCACGATTGGCTTTGTCACCCGATCATAGGAGGGTGGACAGGCTGCAGTGGACATGGTTAGGTCAGTTTTTTCTGTAATAGAGTTTTCATTTATTCTGTCAATGATCATGTCTTCTTTTACAAGAAGATTAGCCCCAGTCTTGAGTTTGTTCTTATTGTAGGTAAATGAAGCTTGCTTTACAGTTCGCTTCAAAAGGTGGCGCCTGTAAGCACGCTGGATGATCACTGCAGACACTTCCTCTTGTTTCCGCTTCAAAGTCGTGGTGATGGGCTGATAGGAGACCTTAGAAGGATTGGAAGCCATGAACCTCTCTTCCATCTGGATACGCAGGGCGTCCATCTCCCCACTCTCACCCAGAACCCTCTTAGTGAAAGCAAATAAGATGTCCAGGCAGTGGATCCGGTCTCCACTGACCATGGGCAGGTCCATGGCGATGAGCTGGAGTTTGTTAGGCTGTGGTAAATTGAGAGGAGGTTCAAGAGCCGCTGCAAACTGTGACAGTTTCTCAAATTCCATGAACTGGGTGGCATCAGGATCAAACTTCTCCCAGACCTCGTAGAACATCTCAAAGTCATCCTCGCTCAGAGGCTCTGCACTTTCTTCAGTGGCAACACTGAAGTTCTCCAGGATGACAGCGATGTACATGTTCACCACCACCAGAAAGGAGATGATAATGTAACTGACAAAAAAGAAAATCCCCACCGAGGGGTTCCCACAGTCTCCCTTCACTGAGCTTCCTGGGTGGTCTTTTTCAGGGTCACAGTCAGGGGGTCCACTGTTGAGAATAGGAGCTAGCAACCCATCCCAGCCTGCAGAGGTGGTGATCTGGAAGAGACAGATCATGCTGTTGCCGAAGGTCTCAAAGTTGAACATGTCGTCGATCCCAACTTCCCTCTTCACGTAGGCGAAGTTGGACATGCCGAAGATGGCGTAGATGAACATGACAAGGAAGAGCAGGAGGCCGATGTTGAACAAGGCGGGAAGGGACATCATCAGGGCGAAGAGCAGCGTGCGGATCCCCTTGGCTCCTTTGATCAGACGGAGGATGCGGCCGATCCTGGCCAGGCGGATGACTCGGAACAGGGTAGGGGACACAAAATACTT
>PVHP010019687.1:0-31538 GCA_004024765.1 Zapus hudsonius
GTCTAGAAATGTTAAATTTATTTTTTTTCCATTTGTACAGGGGTAACACACTGTATTAAATATGTAAGGTCTTATCTATGTGGGTTTGATCACAGAAACTAATAAAGTATTCTCCAAATAAAAAAAAAATCAAATAAGCCTACTATTGACCTGAATGATTGTGGTCCATGTAAATTGTCAGCCATGAAGGAGGTATAGACATTCATGCCAGGTAAACTCTGCAATGCAATGCAAATCACAAATTGCTAAGGAAACTGCGTGAAATGCTCAGGTTCCTCATTCCTACTCCTTTGTTGAACTTATTTGATGGAAGGACTTGATGGATGCAAATATGAATAGCGGCTCAGTGTTTCAAGACAGTTTTTAGGTTCTTTTCTTTTCTTTTTCTTTTTTTTTTTTGTTTTTTGAGGTAGGGTCTCACTCTAGCCCAGGCTGACCTGGAATTCACTAGGTAGTCTCAGGGTGGCCTTGAACTCATGGTGATCCTCCTACCTCTGCCTCCCGAGTGCTGGGATTAAAGGCGTGCACTACTACGCCCAGCAGGTTATTTTCATTTGTCGTACATGACATGATTCCACCTTTATCTCTTGGTTATTTGCATGGAGAGAGAGAGAATGGGCACACCTGGGCCTCTAGCCACTGCAAACAAACTCCAGATGTATGTGCATCTGGCTATATTTGGCTACTGGGGAATTGAGCCTGTGCTGGTAGGCTTTGCAAACAAGTGCCTTTAACTGCTTGAATCATCTTCCAGCTTTATTTTTATTTTTTAAATATTTTATTCATTTTCAAGCAGAGAGAGAGAGAGAGAGAGAGAGAGAGAGAGAGAGAGAGAGAGAGCGCACCAGGGCCATCACCTTGTGGTTCTGGCTTATATGGGTCCTGGGGAATTGAACCCAGGGCCTTAGGCACTGGAGGCAAGTGCCTTAACCGCTGAGCCATCTCTCCAGTCCACCAGCTTTTTATTTTTAAGGAAAAGTTTTCTTTTTCTGAAGGGATAGCTTTATAAAACACAATATTGGTCCAAAACTCATTGTTTTATTGATATCTATTTAAGATAAAAATAATCTTATTTTGTTATCTCCTATGTAGAATATGTATGTTTTGTGGTGACCTATTATCATGGCAGAGAAAAGCCTGTGGCTCAGAGCATCACACATCTGCAGCAGAAAAAGTACAGCAAGAGCAAAATAGCTCTAGCATACAGTAGGTTAGAAGCCTCAGCCCCAAGGTCCTCCCCCATCAACACATCTCCTTCAGCAAAGTTCTGGCTCCCAAACCAGAACCTTTATTACAAACACCTGAGAATATGTGTACAGTTACATTCAAGCCACCACAGTTAGTCAATTTAAAACTATGAGTTAGAAATGAAAGCTTGGTCAGAACTGTGCCCAGCTGGGGTGGAGAATGCTGTACCCATAGGCCACAGCCCTGTTTGCAGAAGACACCACATTCTTTACCCACAGGATACAGAAACCAAGCTGGAACTGACCTCCTTGGTTGCTCCTTGGAAGCTTCCTCCTTGGTGGCTCACTTTCACAGTGTTGTAAAGCGCAACGCAGGCTGAATGGGGAGAGAAGTCATCCACAGTCCTATCTAGCGGTGGATCCTACAAGCTACACAACCGGCCAGCTAGGTAAGATGTGCCCACTCGTGTAATACTGGCATTTCAGTTTTGAGGGTAACCAGCTTCTTTCTAATTGGACTTGAGCTCTGCTCATTGAGAGGGAATTCATACCTGATACTGAAAGCTGAGCTAAAAGCTTATGGCCTTGGACCAACATAGGCTCCAGCAGGGAAGCTAACATTGTTCTCTGACGAAATGGATACATTGTGCTCATGAAACTGTCCTTTAAGTCACTGTTTTCATGCCCATAGTTGAGGGCTGTTCTCATTTTTGGTTAGAGAAGCTCTTACCTTTTTGTATATGGCAGTGATTACCATGGAGACTCAAGAGCCATCAACTGATGAGAGTTGACGGTCAAGTGCTCAACCCCGGATGAGTGGCTGAAAGAATATTCATGCTGTTCCCACAGCTGGCCTGTGGATCCTGAGGACACTCAAGAATATCAAAATATCAAAATGTTAAAAACAACAGGCTGTTGAGAGCTTGGTGCCAAGTGAGACCTCTCTATCACAACCTCCCAAGTTCCAGGGAGCTTGCTGAAGTCGGATGGGAAAATGTGAGAGCCACAGGGTGAGAAGGAGTGCTTTGGGGCACCATCCTCCAGATATGAATGAGCCTTTCATTCATGGCCTCGCAGGGTACGGAGTTCCCTCCACACGACCTGCACAGTATTGAGCCCATCGACATTCTGACAGATGATGGAGAAGGGCAAAAAGAGACCAAAAATAGTAGCAGGACTCCTTGGAAGGATGAGAGGATTTAGTGCGATGGTGATCCAGGGAGAGGGGACAATATTTGTTATGTTCTTCTCACCAGCCACCTCCCCTGCACTTTGTCTCTCCCTTCCTCTGGGGATCTTTCCCCCTTGCCCGGGGATCTCATTGGCCACGTGGTTTCTCTTCCCCTCTGTCCTTCTGCTCTCTGCCAAATCTCTCCTCCCGTTTGGCTCCCTCCTCACCTGTCCCTTACCCTTGTCCAGGATCGCTCTTTGCTCTGAGATCTCTCTTAACCTCTGGATCGCTCCTCACTACCCACCTTCACCCTGCTGAGAGACTGCCCCACACTGTCTTCTAGATCCTCACTTTCCCCTGAACCCGCCTTTTCCTCTAGCTGGTCACACCTGTCATTTTCAGCCCCTGATTGTCAACCTCCTTCCTGCACCTTGGCTCCGGCCATAGCCTTTCTTAGCCTCACCTTCATCTTCAGGTCCTCCTTTGGGCAACCCTTTCTTCAGCTCCCCACTCAATGCTCCTTCCCCTCTAGGGTCTCCCCTTCCCATCCCCTCTTGCCCTGTCCTACCCCTTCCCCACCCCCTCATCTATTTGCTAAGAGATAGGATGGCACGGCTCTCCCCCCAAAAAAAAATTAAATTGGGTAATGGGAAGGAATTCTGCTCATGTATTAAAATTCTCAACACAAAAGAGACCACCATCGTGTTGTGGAAGACAGGCCTTTGAGTCTGACATAACCTTTTCCACTGCGGACTCTCAGCAACTATGATTGCCTGCACCAGGCCCATACAAGGTTTTGGGAGAGGACCTTGAAGCCCTGTACCTCCATGAATATCTGTAGGCACTTTATGGGTGCTTGGGAGAAGGGACTCTTTAAGGATATATATATATATAGGCCCCTTACCTGTTGCTGAGACAGCCATATCCTCATGCATGCCCCTGTAAGTAGCCATAATCGAACTCATTGGTTCACCAGTCTAGACAAGAGTGGACTCTTCATGGGTCTATTGCTGTTGCCCTATCTGGGTGAGTAGACATTTGTTCATCTCCTCAAAGTACTCATGAGTGACAGAGAATAAATCAGAAAAGAGTTGGTTCCATGTGCGGGGGCTGCGGTGGTCTCCTCCAGTTCCTCGTCCTTGTGCGCTGTCCCATCTCCTTCACCAAGGACTTCCTGGCCGGGGCATCGCCAATGCCATCTCCAAGGCCATGGCCCCATCCAGAGAATCGAGCTGCTGCTGCTGCCGGTTCAGCAAGCACGTTGTGTTGGACCAGCAGCACAAGGCACACGGACTGCATCGTGCGCATCCCCAGCCAGGCCTCGACCTTCGCCTTCAAGGACAGGTGCAAGCAGGGGTTCCTGGGCGGCATGGACAAGCACGTGCAGTTCTGGCATTACTTCGCTTGGAACCTGGCCATGTCCCTCTGCTTCGTCCACCCACTGGACTTTGCCCTCGAATATTATTTATTGAAACCGGAAACAGGAAGAAAAAAATATAAAAAACCTGCTGCAAAGAAATAAAATAATGGCGTCGAGCAAAGAGTTGGTTCTTTGAGGTAAATGAACAATATTTATAAACTCTTAGTCAAGCTAAGCAAAGGAGAGACAGAGGACCTAAATTAATGAATATAGAGGGAATGGTTGTGATCTCTACAGATCCTAATAAATGCAGAGAATGATCTAGGGAGTGGCAGAAGGCCCTGGCATGCCCATACTCACTCTGTATTGTCTTTTTGTCTGTCTCAAAATAAATAGATAAAAACAGTTCTTAACTTTAAAAAAAATTTTATTTGCTTGGTGTGCTGGTACACACCTTTAATCCCAGCACTCAGGAGGCAGAGGTAGGGGGATCACAGTGAGTTCGAGGCCACCCTGAGACTACATAGTGAATGCCAGGTCAGCCTGGGCTAGAGCAAGATCCTGCCTCAAAACCAAAAAAAAAAAAAAAATTATTTGAGAGAATGATCTAGGGAGAAACCCAAAAACTCCTCCCAAAAATACATATTTAGAAAACATCAATAAATTTCTGGACACATAATACCTCCAAAATTAAATGCAGAAAACAAACAAGTCCTTAATAATCAATGAAATTGAAACCATTCACAAAAATCTCCCCCCAAAAAAGCCCACTGTGCTGACTTGAATCACATGCCTGCCCCATGAACTCACGTGTTTTGGGTGCTTGGTCCCCAGCTGATGGCAGTTTGAGTGTTGAAGGCTTGCTGGAGAGGGTGTGTTGTGGGTGGGCTTAGGAGTGTTCTAGCCAGCCCCCTCCCCGGGCCAGAACGCACTTCCACCTGCTGTGACAGAGGTGATGCCTGCCTCTCCTCCTGCCACTCTTTCTCTGCCATCATGAAGCTTCCCTTTGAGGCCATAAACCAAAGTAAGTTCTTTCCGCCCATTGCCTGCTTTCGGTTGTTTTGTCCCAGCAATGAGAAAATAACTACAACACCCAGAACTAGGCAGTCGTTGCTGAATTACACGATTTTTTTAAAAAGGAATAGAGAGGGCAAGAGCACTGCCAAATTCTTCTAGAAAGCTGGCATTGCCCTGAGGCCAAAGCAGGGAAACGATGGAAAGTTAATCAGAATAAAGACGATTAAAACCGTTTATGTAACTTTTAAGTGCTCCAATATTAATTTTCAAAGTGCTTCATAGTTATATTTAGATCAGAGGTAAATTATATGTTTAATTGATGTGTGGATAAATGTGAAAGGAATATGTGTAAGTGTAGGGTGCTAAATTAGTAGAATAAAACAGTGAAAATTTATGATGACGCAAGCTTGATATGAAGAAAAACTTCCAGAAATATATAGGGTACAAAAATACCAGTGTCACAGCTGGGGAGATGGCTCAACAGTTAAAGACACTTGCTTATTTGTACTGGCCTGGGTTCCATACCCCAGTGACCACATAAAACCAGGTGTACAAAGTGGCACATGCAACTGGAGTTCCTTTGCTGTGACAAGAGCCCCCGGTGTGCCCATTCTCTCCCCACCACCTCTGGGTAGATTGCTCAGCATTTAAAAGCGCTTGCTTGTAAACTCTGCCAGCCCTACTTACCCAGGTTCAATTCCCTAGTCCCCATGTAAACCAAATGCACAGAATGGGGCATGAGTCTCTCTCTCTTTCCCACATATAAAGACGGATTTTTAAATAAATAAATAAATAAATAAATAAATAAATAAATAAATAAATAAATAAAGATTCCTGGAAGGACTAAACCTGAACCTGGTGAAAAACCAGGTTCACTATAGAACATGTTTTCATGAATGTGTGTAGAGCAGGAGAACTTAAGCAGGAGGCTTAAGTTCACAGAATTTGCTTTCTTGGTCTTGGCATCACATGCTGAGCAGAGGGAAGGCCTGCGTTGGTTTTACTTTTGAAGTTCTGCTTCTCAGATTTCCCAGGCTCATGAAGATGAGCCGGAACCAGTGATAGAGCACCATCCTTCATATTGCATGTGAGAGGCAGACAGCTAACACCCTTCCAACAAAAGAAGCCGGAATAGGAGGAGGTGGCGCACGCCTTTAATCCCAGCACTTGGGAAAAGAGGTAGGAGGATCGCCGTGAGTTCGAGGCCACCCTGAGACTACAGAGTGAATTCCAGGGCAGCCTGGGCTAGAGCGAGACCCTACCTCGAAAAACCAAAAAAAAAAAAAAAAAAAAAAAGCAGAGGAGAAGGGGAAGGAGAAGAAGAAAAAGTAAGAAGACACATTTATACATTAATTAAGGATTTATGACTTACAGTTACTCTGGGATAGAGGTTTTAATGTTTGATTACATACGATGGTAGCTAAACAGGTGAAAAAGTGACACATACCAGGTTTTGTTTTTAATATTTTATTTATTTTTCAGGGAGGGAGAGAGAGAGAGAGAGAAAGAGAGAGAGAGAGAGAGAACACCAGGGCTACCACCTTGTGGGTCTGGCTTATGTGGGTCCTGGGGAATTGAACCCAGGGCCTTAGGCACCAGAGGCAAGTGCCTTATCTGCTGAGCCATCTCTCCAACCCTGCCTTATCCGCTGAGCCATCTCTCCAACCCACCAGGTTTTGTTATAATCTATCATATTACATTACGTACATTATATGATATCTGTTTCAACCGACTTGATTCTCTGACCTGCTAAGACACTGAATGAACTGACTGACAGATAATCCATACACAGGATGCATTTCACAGTGCGAGTGAAACAGATCATGCTGTTTGGGTCAGGATGTCTTCAAAAGTCAGGATCAAGGAAAGCTCTGGCCTCAGTCTCACACATAGGTGAAAATGCAAGGTTTGGAATGGTGTCCACTTCTCGGATAACGTTTTGTCTATACTTATAGAAGTTACCAGTAAAAAGTTAAAAGAAAACTTAAAAAGGAAATGCCCCTGGAGATAGTTGTCAGCGGGCTCATATGAGCACATGTACACTTACCACCAGAGCGTTTTGAAATCATCGCAGAAAAAAGCAGTTGACCCAGAAGATACTACAAAGTGCAGCGAAATAATCTCGCATTCTGTGAAGTCCCAAATGCAGAATGTGTGCACTAGAGACCTGTAGAAAGCCTGTGAGAAGGAAGCTAGTTTAAGTCCCCACGATTATTTAACGAGGCCTGTGCTTCCTAACACCCCACAGTACCAGCGCTCCGCAGTCAATGCTAAGGGACACGTTGGCTTGCACGTAGATTTCCTTTGCCTTTTTTCTTATCAAAATGTCTCCCTGTATGTGAATTTTAATTCTTTTAAAAAATTTTTTATTGTCCATAATGAGTTACATTATTTAGTGGGCAAACAATGAGTTATCCCCAATTCCCCGCTGCCCTCCCCTCCCCCCTCCACTGGATAACCTCCTCCATGGGCCGTCTGGATCAGTCCTTGTGGCAGGGGACCACGGATAGCCTAGTATTCAGCCCTGTTCTCCTGGCCCTAGTATGTTGTTACTGAGGGGTGCCATGCCTCTGGATCGTCTCCCCCACCACAGCTCTCACAATCTTTCCGCCCCCTCTTCCGTTCAGTTCCCTGAGTCGTGGTGGATGCGTATTAAGGCTGCTTTAAGGTTGTGAGCTTAGGGGTCTTTGTGTCAAAAATCGTTGGTTTCTGTCTCATTGACTTATCCTGTGTGAATTTTAATTCTTTAACACTGGTAACTGAAAGATTTTCTTACTAATAGGAACGCCTTCACTCAAAAATAATTCAGCTGGGGGGTATGCACACCCCTTTAATCCCAGCATTCTGGAGGCTCTCTGTAAATTCAGGCCAGCCTGGAGCTACAGTGAATATCAGGTTAGACTTGGCTAGATTGAGACCCTACCTTGAATAAAAATATAAAAAATAATTCACTGAAGCTGAGCATACTAGCTCAGGGTCTCTAGCCCCAGCCAGAATGAGCGACTGAAAGATCTTGCCTTGAAAAAAAATTGAGAAAAAAGAGACAAAGTTGCTGTAGATTGCATTGTGCAGAAAGAGAGCTTGACCTTGACGTCAGCCTTCTCCAGGGACTTTGACTCTCCCAGGCTCTTCAGGGCTCCTAGCAAGGCTGTCAGAGGAAAGCCACATTTGTGCGGCTCTTGGGTATGGTACAGCTCCAGTGGATTTTATAAGCCCACATGGCTTTGCTTTAAAAAAAGTTTTTTATTTGCAAGTAGACAGAGAGTAAGAGAAAATGGGCACATCAGGGACTCTGGCCACTGTAAGTGAACTCCAGATGCATGTGCCACTTTGTGCATCTGGCTTTACGTGGACACTAGGGAATCTAACCTGTGGGCCATCAGGCTTTTGAGGCAGGATCTTTAAACTCCTGAGCCATCTCTTCAGCCTTGGCTTTACTGCTTGACGTTTGTTTCCACATATATGAGTACCTTGTTCTGTTAGTGTCCTAGGGCCACCTTAATAAATTACACAATATTGGTAACCTTTAACAACAAAAGTTTTTCTTCCACAGCTCTAGAAATGGAAACCTTGAAATCTGACCTCAACATGCAGGCAGGAACGTGGTCTCCTGAGGATACTTCTCTCTCCACAGTGCCTGGTGGTGATGTCAGGCCTTGCTCCTTGGCTAGCAGAGCATTCTGCAGTCTCTTCCCCCATGTTCTACCCTCCTGGGGGATACATATCTCTTCACTTTTCTTCACAAGGACTCTATTAGTTAGCACTCCCTCGCTCTGACGATCCTGGAAGGAAAAACTGATCTGGGTTCACTATTTCAGAGGTTTCAGCCCAGGATCTGTTGTCCTTGTGGCTTTGAGTCCAGAGGAGTCACAGTGCATATATCATAGCAGGGGCATGTGACAGAGGAGGCCTGCTGATCTCATCATGGGCTGGAAGCAGAGAAGCAGAGAGAGAGAGAGCGGGGAAAGGCTGGAGTCCCAATATCCCCTCATGGGCACCATGCCATGACTTTGGGGGTTAAGATTTCAACATATATAGCCGGGCGTGGCGCATGCCTTTAATCCCAGCACTCGGGAGGCAGAAGTAGGAGGATCACTGTGAGTTCGAGGCCACCCTGAGACTACATAGTGAATTCCAGGTCAGCCTGGGCTAGAGTGAGACCCTACCTCGAAAAAAAAAAATTCAACATATATATTTGCAAGGAAAGAAAGAGAGAGAGAGAGAGAGAGAGAGAGAGAGAGAGAGAGAGAGAGAGAGAGAGAGCGCGCGCGCACAGGGCCCTCTTGCCATTGAAAATGAACTTCCAACTCATGTGCCACTTTGTGCATCTGGCACATCATGGATAAAGTAGGCAAGAAAGCGCCTTTAATGGCTGACCCATCTCCCCAGTCCCACTTCAACATACACTTAGGGGACAGAGTTCAACAGATAATAGTCTGTCTGTCAGTGTTAGCACTCAGTGGTGATACCCTTTTTCTTTGCATATACACATATATAAATGGCAGCATTTATATACTTTGATTACTTGATTTCCATCAAATTATTACTTGGACATATTCTATGTCAATAAACCTTCCATGTAATAAATAAGAAATAATGTATATTCCCAAGTACAGAATTAAACTGTGCATTTCTTAGCTATAGAAGATAGAAAAATTTCACAAGTCCCGATATAGTTTTTGGTTTATTTGTCATCCCTTTCATCTCATTTCAGAACTTGCTTCCCCAGGTCCTTAATTTTTTTTTTTTTTTAATTTCTTACCCCAGCACAGAAATTGCTTTTTGTCTCTCTGCGGATTCCGTAGCTGTATATATACGATTCTTCGCTAAAGGGCCTTTATTATTAGCACAGGTGGGCGGGGGAATTAGGCGTCTATCACAGTCCGCAAATAGTGTCCGAAGACCAGCGCGGGTCCACGCCCGAGGCGCCCCCGCTCCGCCTGCGGCTTCTGGACAGGCGTCCGCCGGGCACCCCGTGGGGTCCTGATTTTGAAAACAGCGGCGGACCAATCAGAGGCGGCGGCGCTGCATTCGAGCGTGTGCGGGGCTGTGCGGACGCCGCGGGGCGGCGGCGGGGCGGCGGGGCGGCGGCCGAGCCGGGCATGGGGCCGCCTGCGGGGCCGTAGCGGACGACACGCGGCGGCGGGCAGGCATGGCGGGCGGGAGCAGCCGGTGACACGCGGCGGCGGGGAGCAGCCGGTGACACGCGGCGGCGGGGACCAGCCCGGGCTGGGACCGGGACTGGAAGCGGCGGCGGCCGGCTGGCCCGGCGGCGGCGGCGGGAGGCGGGCGCAGGCCGGGCGGATGCGCGAGGTCGCGGGTCGGAGCCGGGCTGGGTGAGCGGGCGGAGGGCCGGAGGAGGTGAGCGGGCGGCGGAGGGCGGCGGGGCGGGAGCCGAGCGGAAGCGGGGAGCGGGCGGAGGAAAGCCGTGGACGTGGCCGGGGTCCCGGGCCTGGCGGGGCTGGACGCGGCTGGAAGGCGGAACGGCGGCGGGGCTCGATCCCCGGAGAAGGTTCGGAGCTTGGAAGACTTGGTGGCGGAGGGAAGTGAGGACGCGGAGCGAGGGCGACGAGCCGGCGATGTGCGACCCGAGGCTGCTCCGACTGGCTTTGCTGCAGCAGCTGCGGGCGGCCTACGGCATCAAGGTCAAGGGTGGCCGCGGGCCGGCCGATCGCGGGAGGCCCGGGGCGGCAGCCGCGGAGGTGGGGGTAAGTGCGGGAAAAAGACTTAATTTGAAAAGGTTGGGGGTCTATGGACAGATCCAGTCTGCGCACCGAGGAAGGACCCCAGTGGGTAGGGGACAGAGAGGAGGGAAACGGGGACTCATTCACAAGAGTTTGCTCATACAATGTACATACTTACTCATAATAAAGATATTAATTTTAAAAAAAGGTTGGGGGTGTGTGTGGGGAGAGTGACCCGTGTAGTATCACACCCTACCTGGCTCATTCTCTGTGTCCAAGAGCTGTCACTCCAGCCCATGATCATGCTTAAAGAGTAATTTTGATTTTTTAATTTGTCAGAAATTCGGGGTCATTGAAAATTGCAGGGGTTTCTAACCTCAACACTATTGGAGTTTTGAATTATTGGGGGTAGTGGGGGTAGAACATCCCTCAGTTATGGCCATCGTAATAGTAATAAATTAGGTTATTTATTTTTGCAGTGCTGGGGATGAGGAAGTATATTTGCAGCTGCCAGATTTTACTGCATTTTTAAAATGAGTAGTCTTACCAGGTTTTAGGAGGCATGGGGGATTTGGTACATTTCTGAATGAATTGAGAAAGTTTGACCGAGCATTAGAAATAGACTTCATGTAATATTTCCGTGTTCACTGATTGGAGAAAGCAAGCCTACAGCTCGACAGTATTTTACTTCATGGAACTCCTCCCTTTACCTCTCCTCTCTTCCCTCCACCCCAAAACCGTTCCCCCCCCCCTGCTTGTTAGACAAGAATGGAAACGCTGAGCATTAGCACCTCCTTTGAATAATCAGGAATTTCATTGTGAAAAAAATAGATTGATTATAAAATCACATTGTTTTAAAGTTATGTATAGAATTTATTGGGAGTTTCTATTAGTTGGAAACAACTAATAAAATTATTTTGCATGATATTTTGTTGTTGTTGTTGCTTGAGACAGAATCTCAGCCGTAGTCCAGGATGATTTCACACTCACTTTTTTTTTCTTTTTTTTTTCATTCTTTTTCACTTTTTGTTTTGTTTTGTTTTTTTTTGTTTTTCGAGGTAGGGTCTCGCTGTAGCCCAGGCTGACCTGGAATTCACTATGTAGTCTCAGGGTGGCCTTGAACTCATGGTGATCCTCGTACCTCTGCCTCCTGAGTGCTGGGATTAAAGGCGTGCGCCACCATGCCCAGTGGGAAATATTTTTAAAGTAATACTGTGATGTTCTAATACTTAACAAGGGTGCTATTGTATAGAATTAAATACAAGTTATTTGTGGAGCTAATTTATGTAATGTTAACTCTTCTGAATTCGTTACATGTTAGTCATAGACTTTAGCATCTGATTTATTTTAGCATTTTGTTTGAACAATATCAATTCAAATAATTGGGTTGTCCATACTATAAAGCCCTTTTTTAGCCCAAGCTGACCTGGAATTCACTATGTAGTCTCAGGGTAGCCTGGAACTCATGGCGATGCTACCTCTGCCTCCCAAGTGCTGGGATTAAAGGTGTGTGCTTTAGTGAATATGTTTTTTTTTAAATATTTTTATTCATTTTCAAGCAGGAAGAGAGAGAGAGAGAGAGAGAGAGAGAGAGAGAGAGAGAGAGAGAGAGAGAGAGAGAGAGAACGCACCAGGGCCACCACCTTGTGGGTCTGGCTTATTTGGGTACTGGGGAATTGAACCTGAGGCCTTAGGCACTAGAGGCAAGTGCCTTAACCACTGAGCCATCTCTTTAGCCCAGTGAATATGTTTTAAAATGTGTCACATGTAGGTACAGAGATAGTGACAAAAGCATTCAACTAACATACAAGTTTACTCTTGAGGACCTTGGTGTACTCAGATTTGAATGTGCATTTAAAGAGAAAGTTTCAGAGTAGCTAAATACATATTTTAATATTTGCAGAATCTTAGCTTTGTGTCACTCAGAACATTGTTGAAAAATATCTCTGCTAGAGAGTATAAAAAAGGTATGAAATCTAAAAGTACCATTTTGTTGTACTTGAAGTAGTCTCCATGACAGGAAATGCTCTTTTGCTTATCAACTAACTGGACTAGCCTTCCAACATGATTAGTGTTTTTGTAGAATGACCAAAGGAAAGTATATCAGTAAAGTCACTGGAGAAATCTAAATATTTGAGATGAAATGTTAATAGTTAGGCTACAGAATAAGCCTAAGTCAAAGAGTTGCATTATTAGCCACTGATTATATTGAATTCAAATCATCAGATTGGAGAGGGGCTAACTTCACTAGATAATCTGAGGTAGTGACTTAATCTTGGCTGTTTTTGTACTCCTGACATCTACCATAATGTCTAAAAATAGTGGTTACTTATTAGTAAGTGCACTTGAAATAATTGGTTTGTTTGATAAGCTTAGGGTTTATTTCTGCTATTTTTTTTTTGTCCTGAAGATTTTTAATTAGTCCAATATTTAAGGAAGTTTACTTTAGGCCTAGTATTGTGTTGGAGTAACTGAGTTTGTCATTACAGAGTAAAGTATTTGGAATACCTTTTCATTCATTACCACATTCTATTGTACCAGAGTATGGACACATTCCAAGGTAAGTAGAGTTTGAAACCAAGTAAATATTTCACTTTGGTTTTAGCAGTTTTAAAAACAAATCGATTGATACATACCTTTGTTTCAAACAAAATTATCTCTCAATATAAAACATAAGAATTTGAACTTCTCATAATATAAATGTATAATTTGCACCGATTTCAAGGATTGAGTTATAATGTTCAGCAACTGAGTGAATGTTAGAAATCTGGTTGTTTTTGTTCTATTCTCTTAGTTTTTAGTTGTATACATATTCTTTGGCCACGACTTGAATTTAAATACTATATTAACTTACCAATTCAATAATAACCTTTTAGTCCTCGTGCCAGAAACTGCCAGCTAAATTAATGTAATAAGAATTATTTTCCATTTCTTATTTTTATTTATTTATTTTTTGTTTTTGAGGTAGGGTCTAGGTCAGCTTGACCTGGGACTCACTGTGGGACTCATTCCCAGGCTGGTCTTGAACTCACAGCAATTCTCCTACCTCTGCCTTCCGAGTGCTGGGATTCAAGGTGTGCGCCAACACACCTGCTAAAAATAGTATTAAGCCCTTCTCAGTTCATTTCTTGTCTACATTCTGTCTATTCCAATAATTTAGCTTGTAATTGGATAATTATCCAAAAATGATACAAGTTTCCAATGCCTGTAGATTCATATTTTTTCGAGTTAGCACTTAATCTGTTTTGTTTTTTATATGACCTGTGAAAGGTTTGATTTTTCTGTAATGAATATCTAGAGCTAACATTGGTTGTGATTATTGTTCATAATTGAAAATTGAGCCCACATTCCTTGATATGAGATGTATTGCAAGGACTGGGAGAAAGTGTTGGAGTGAGAAAAGTTACCTTGTTTGAAGGCAAATGATGGTCTTCAAGGACGTGCATGCTGTACAGGAGATAGAGAAGGCCTTGGTCCAGCTTACACAGTGGCATATGCCTGGAATCCCAGACTCGGGAGCTGGGCACCTGAGTGAGGACCGAAAGTCCAAGGTCATCATAGCAAATTTGAGGCTATCCTGAACTTCATGAGACTCTGTCTCACAGACACAAAAAAGCCTTGGCCTGAGCCCACGTCATCCCACCTTATAGACACCAGGCGGAAGAAGAGCTGGAGACAGAGTTTGAGAAGGGGCAGTTTAGGGAGGAAGCAGGAATGCCAGAAGGGCAATAGCATTTTGAGCAGAGAAGTGGTCAGATGCCACATGCTGTTTGGTCAAGCCACAGGGGACAATGAATGGATTTAGGGTGACAGAGGCCAGTGGTGATCTTGATAAAAACTGGTGTTTATTGGAGTAGTGAGAAGCAGTTTGTCCATTGGAGGTTGGAGCAGGGACCAGGATGTGATGATGTGCAGGGATCAGCAAGGCAAGGAAAGGAGAGAAAGAGTGGGGAATGAGCGGGCGTAGTGAAATTGGCACGGGTACAGAGGTGGGCCTTGGAGGAGGGCGGCTAAGATGAGATTCCCACAGGCAGTAAGGATCTGTGGCGTTTGAGCTTCTGAAAGGACGTGGTGCTTGGCCTGTAGAGAATAGGTTTGATGAGCTGCGTGTCTGGCCGCTTGTCTTTCAGCTTTCTTGTCGATGCTTGCACCTCACTGGAAGAGCATATCCATACAGAAGGGCTTTTTAGGAAGTCGGGATCTGTTATTCGTCTAAAGGCACTGAAGGTAAGCATATTAAACCAATTTTTCATTTGAACTATTTTTTTAATTTGGTTTTTATATATTTTTAAATTTAACTTATTTATTTGCAAACAGAGGGATTGAGGGGGGGCATTCAGTGCCTCCTGCCACTGCAACTGAATTTTAGACACATGCACCACTTTGGGCATCTGCCTTTATGTGGGTACTGGGGAATTGACCCCAGGCCAATAGGCTTTGCAAACAAGAGGCTTTAACCACTGAGCCATTTCCCCAGACCTTGATTTGGTTTTTACTTACAACTATTAAATGAGCGATTGATAGAAATTGAATTTGCAAATTGCATTTTTCCTCAAAACATTTGTGTATCATTTATCAAATGCTTTAAAAGTAGAGACTACTGATGAGTGGTCTTCATTCCAATGAAATACTAAATAAAATGCAAACAAACTTCAGTTTTATTAAGTCTTCTAGCAAGTAATAGCCCTAGTGCTTTTATTTGTTTCAATACAAATAATGTATTGAAGCAAGAGTTAAGAGAAATTCTTCAGTTTAGGTATGAGAAACATCATCACATTAATAAACTTAGTCCACAAGGTTCAAGACTGTTGTTTCTTTCAGAATAAGCTGGACAACGGTGAAGACTGCCTGTCCTCTGCGCTTCCTTGTGATGTCGCAGGGCTTCTGAAGCAGTTCTTTAGGGAGCTGCCAGAGCCCGCTCTCCCGGCTGATTTGCATGAGGCATTTTTCAAAGCCCAGCAGTTAGGAAGAGAGCAGAGGAGTAAAGCTACGATGTTGCTCTCCTGTCTTATGGCGGATCATACAGTTGATACATTAAGATACTTCTTTAACTTTCTCAGGAATGTATCTCTTAGGTAAGTGGTCATTAAAAATCTCAAGAAATAACAGTTTAATTACTCAGCTCTTACTCTTATAGTTAACAAATTCATAATGGGTATTTTCTTACTGTAAGAAGTATTCGCATATAATTTTAAGAAACAGTATAACAAATGATTCTGCATTCTGATGGCTTATTGGTGTTTACAGATTCATTATCCATTGAAAGTTTTTTCTGTTTTTCTTTTTAACTTTTTCTTGACTACTTCAGTACATAGAGAAAATATACCATGCTCACAATTTCCTCCACCCTCCCTCTGCCCCCCATTGAAATGGGTCTTGATAGCTCCATTGTAAATATCTGCTTTGCTTTTAAATGCTGTTAGATGTGCTTGTTTTCTACACAGTCGCTGCCTTCTGTTCGTGAGTGTTCTGGTGTGGCTTTCTTTGCCTCACAGTGGAGGGAGCATGCTTGTGTGAAAAGCAATGTGTAAGCTGATTGGCATAGTTGTAATGACTTGCACGTAACTACACAGAGGACAGATATGTTGAGTTCTTATCTTAGTATTTGCTTTATATTTGAAAGATCAGACTTGGGGCCTCTGCATGGTAGGCAAGCTCTCCTAGTAAGCAGTAGCCCTAGAGCTTTATTTTTCTCTCTCTTCTTGCTCTTCCTTTCTTTCAGTCATGTATGTAGATGGATAGATGGGGTAATTGTTCTTTGTAAAAAGTCTTCACGATGTGATTCATATGTGGCCTTCCTGTAGTTCTAATCTTTTCTCCATGCAATGAAACCTTTTGTCATTTAAGATCGAGGGAGAATAAGATGGACAGCAGCAATCTTGCAGTAATTTTTGCACCAAATCTTCTTCAGACAAGCGAAGGGCATGGAAAGATGTCTGCAAACACCGAGAAGAGGCTGCGGCTGCAGGCAGCCGTGGTGCAGACTCTGATTGACTATGCATCAGAAATCGGTAAGAGATAGATGCACTCTTAGCTTGAGATGTTTCAGTGAGGGAGAGCCATTTCTTCCAAGTGAACTCTGAAGACAGCTGTTGGGGAGCTGATATCACTGTGTGTACATGTTGTATGTGGGGAGAACGATCGTCATGGTCCGATGACACTTCCGTTTAGGGCGTGTGCCGGATTGTATCCTGGGAAAGATACCGGCTATGTTAGGTGTTGATGGTCCCTGTGCGACTCCATCCTTGGAAGGTTTCGAAGAAGGTGAATGTGAAACTCCTGGAGAATGCAAGAGAAAACGAAGGCAAAGTGTCGGAGGTGAGAGTCTAATGTTAGAGAGGTTCTGGGATTGGTTTTTATCGAAAATGCATTTGAACATAGCTATAAACTGACAGCATACATGGAAAAATAGGTCGGGCACGTTAGGAGTGCAAGTGCAGCACAGTTAGATTAAGTAGCAAGCCTTCAGCAAAAACATAAGATGTGTTCTTTCCTGACCTCTTTCCCATTTGTCTCAGGTTTTACATTTTCTGGCCACTATTTTTTTATTAGTATTCAAAGAATTAGGATTCATTATGATGTTTTTCAAGCAAAATTGGTTTTGCTGTTTGTCTCCCCCCCGTGCCCTCATCTCCACAGCAGCCCCCTGCCTCCCGCCCACTGTGCACCTTGTCCCTCTTCTGCTCTCCTATCTGGCTTTTCAGCCTGAACCATTATTGCAGCCACTGCTTACATACATGCAGACATTAAAAGTCGGGATCTGCACCTGAGAAAGAACATGCATTCTTTTTCTGGGTCTAGGTTACCTCCATGGTATATAATTTCCCACTTCCATCCATTTTCCTACACATCTCGTTCTCTTCTTCCTTGCTTGGTCTTCCCATACTTTAATGTCTTCTTAAATGAGCTCCTCCATTTGCATTCTGGGCTGATAACTTGCAGATTGATTTCTCTAGCCCCCATCTCCCACAAGTGAATTCAGACCCATAGTTGAGTAACTTTTCTTCAGTCTTTTCATTTTTCTGTTTTACCCTCTCTCACATCTCAGATCACCAAGTCTCACCATTTTCATTTCAATACCTTTGCCATTTCCATTGCTCTGCCTCAGTGAAGACCTTCATCTCTTAGTATTTCTGTTTTACACTCTTATGTACATTACATGTATTTGTATTCTATTTCATTCCATAGTATATCTCTTCCTTAGGTATATAAGTGAGGCATGAAGTAAGAGTGTTTCTGCAAATAATTTGTAAAGTATACACTATTAAATAAATCAGTGTGATTGCTAACAGATAGGTAGGTAATAAATTTCAGTTCCTTACATGATTATATATGCTTTTCATTTCAGATTTTGTTAATGGAGCCCTAAATAAATTTAAATCTAATAGAACACCCTCGATTACACCTCAACAGGATAGATCAGGTAGGGATTTGTTACATTTATTTCAATGCAAATTTCTGTAGTGTTCTACAAAGAATAACAGTAATATCGTCCTGATTTTAATAATCAAATTCATGCTTTTGAATATGGGAAAATTGCTCAAACTCAGTTTGTTTTAGAACAAGAGATTTATAATTATGTATTCTGTGTTCTAATATTTTATCCTTGTTTGCGCTAGTAACAGTGTAATCTTTTGTGTTTTCCGGAGTGAAGAAATGAATTGGTTAATACTCAGTTATGATGTCAAGCAAATATTAGATTAGTTTTTTATTTCGATATCCTGACTATAGTTTTCTATACTAATATTGTGGTTCTGTATTATATGCATCCAGTATTTTGTTAGTTTACTGCTGCTGCTTGAAAGTCTGGCCAATCCCAGTGTAGTGTGGGCCTTTTATCCCAGGAGCTCAAGTTCAAGGCCAGCCAGGCAGCATATTTAAACCCTGTCTCAAAGAAATAAGAATCTGCCTTTTTGCAACTTTCCTGTTTTCATTTTAAATAGAGAATATTGATTTAGTTGGTAGCATTTGATAATGGAAGTATATCTCCCACTTTTTTTTTTTTTTTTTTTTTTTTGGTCAGCTCTCAATAGCTTTGTAAGTAGAACCTGAATAAGCTTGTTTTATGTTGTCAGCTCTAGGAGAATAATTTGTTTTGTTTTGTTTTCAGCCCAATCACCGGTGTCACCAATGATTCTTACACCTAATGCTAAGCGTAAGCTGCCAGGAGATTCTTCTCGTGGCTTTTCCAGTAAGAAGAGGAAGTCCATGAAGCACAACTTGAACTTTGAGCTTTTGCCAGGTCATCTTTTCAATAGCAATTCTACACCAGTATCAGGTAGCAAATGAAATTCTGTACTTGGGTTGTGCACATGAACCTGAGTGCCTGTTGTCAACTAAGAGAATTTCAGACTAATACCGCCCTTGGGAGCACCCAATTTTGTTTCTCAACTCTGCATTTTTATGAGATCCATTGTCTTTTATAACTAATGCTGATTTAATATAATTGAAGTATGCATGTGTATCTCTGGCTGTTTCTACTGAAAGTAGATGAGTAACTCCGAGTTTGGCCTTCTGTAGCTAACACTGGTGCAGAGGTTTTATGTTGGATATCCTCCAACTTGTTCCCATTACTGTAGAGCCATAGGAATAGCTTTGTTACTGTCTTTCTGAACTGAGCAGGTGAGAAATTTGGTCATCTAAACCCAGTGTGAATGTATTACTATTAATTGCAGTTTGGTGAGGGGGTGTATTTTTATGGTTTTTTTGCACGGTACCTTTTACAAAAGCTTTAAAACTTGTTTACACTGATTTGTGAAACATGACCCTTTTAAGACTTGTTCTGAATTGACACATAATTGTGTACATGTTCATGGGTGGTGGTATATCTGTGCGATATGTAGTGACTGGATCGTGATTGCATATCATTTCAGACATTTGTCATTTATTAAAAAATACTTTTATTTATTTGTAAGCAGAAAAAGTGAGTATGGGCACTCCTGGGCCTCTTGCTTTGGCAAATGAATTCCAGATGATGTGGTACTCTGTGTATCTGGCTTTATGTGGTACTGGGGAATTGAACCTGGCCGACAGGCTTTGTAAGCAAGCTCCTTTAACTGCTGAGCCATCTCCCCAGCCTGACATCTGTAATCTCTATGCTTGGAATATTCAAATCCTCTCTTAGCTATTGAATATCTGTTGTTGGTGCTGTGGTCTTTTTAGTTGTCTCTTAAAGCATAGAACACAAGTTAGCTTATATTAATTTGATGATTAACCAGAAATGAAATGAAACCCTAAGCTCCAAGGTCCCCTACCTCATGCTTGTCTCAAATTCAGTTAAAACACGAGAAATCTGATTTTTTAATTTAGATTTTATTTTTTTCAGGCATAGTTAAAAGACTCATTTTTGAACACAATGACTGAGTTAAAAGCTCTTCTCACAAAAACCTTATTTAATTCCCCCATTTTCCACAAACTCCTACTTTCCTTATTTAAGTTGACAGAGAATCAACTTATAATAGAAAAACTCCATGGCTTATTAAAATGTAATGAGAACAACTTTGATCTTTTATGTCTATCTCAGTGATCAGAGATTAGAAACTTAGGCTCATTTTTTAATATTTAAAAGCCTGTCTATACTCTGGTTTCTCTTCAGATCGTATAAATCTTTTGCCTTTAAAAGCCTGTCTAGGTTGAAAGATGCATTAGTAACTTTCTCCTTTTTATGAACAAAAATCTGAACAGAAGCCACTTAGGAGAAAAAAAGAGTTTCAAAATCTTAATTTTTTTTTTTTTTTCTTTTATGAGGTAGGGTCTCGCTCTAGGCCAGGCTGACTTGGAGTTCACTCTATAGTCTCAAGGTGGCCTTGAACTCAAGGCAATCTTTCTTCCTCTGCCTCCCAAGTGCGTGGATTAAAGACACGTGCCACCACGCCCAGCTAACATTTTAAATTTTGATTAATTCTCCTCCTCATACCCTCCTTCCTCCTGTGTTTGGGCTTGAAGAATTGGTGAATTTTCTTTACAAAAAGTCAAAAGGTTAAATAGTAATTCTATTGTTAGTAACTCACCATTTTGACCTGTTAGTGACAGCTTTCATACATCTACACTGATCATAATCCCTTTTTTTTTTCATGCAGCCCTCCTATTTTGGTATCATCATCATGGTTTTTTTGCCCTCATATTAAGCAGGTTGTATATCTAGTAACAGCCGCAGCGAGATCATGAATACAAGCGCCAATTTGTGTCTGGAACACAGCATTCCACTGACTCCTCACCATCCTTTTGCTCTTTAATTACTTCCATCACCTCTTCTGCAGTGGTCCATGCACCGTAGAGGTTGTGATAGAGATGTCTCAATGTTGAACACTCCACTGTCGCTTCTTAGCACATTTATGTTAACTCACCATTTTTATTTGGCCTTCACTCTCGTTAATATGTGGTATGTATGTGCATATGTGTGTGCAATGCTTATGCACATTGGGCCTGAATGCAGAGGTGGGAGGAGGGTGTCAGCTGTCTTCTGTCACTCTTCTGCCTTCTTTCCCTGAGACAGGGTCTCACTGGAGTGCTAGACTGGCTGACCAGTAATCCTCCTGTCTCTGCCTCCCTCAGTGCTGGCATTACAGGTAGCCACACTTGGCTTTGACATGAACGCTGGGGGTTTGAACTCAGGTCATCATGCTTGTACAGTAAGCATTCTTCCTGAGCCATTTCCCCCAAACCTCTCCACTTGGTGTGATTCAAATGTGTATGTAGCCTTTTCTCGTAACTTTCAGTTCATAATTACTTGCACTGTACCAGATTTCCTGATACAGATGAATTAATTAATTGAATAATTAATTGAACTCTGTTGTAATCATGAATGTTTACATGGAACATGGCTGGTTGAAGTAGTTAGACATGAGTATGGAAAATTAGTTTTTGTTTGACAAAATGTGCTGGGAAATTACCCTCGAGCTAGCTTGTCAATCATCTGTTTTTATTGAAGCACTCATGTTCTTAGCAGATATTATGATGGCCTCTTCTGCTCCTCACCATATTATTTATGTTCATCGAGGAATTCTATTTTTAGACTCTAAAACCATTTAGTAAGTGGTGGTGAAAACTCCAGGCTCCACAGCTTTCTCTTTATCCAATGTTTGACAGGGTCCATCTCTTATTACTGAGTTAAAACTAAAATAATACAAGGTTAATGCTTGATCTAACTTAACTGGAAACTAGTAAGTGGGAAATTGGTTCTTCTCTTTGTAGCTGAGTCAGGGTTTTTTTGGCACCTGATTCCTCTACCCAGAAATTAGAATTTTTATCATTGTGTAGAGATTGAAATTGGGCTTTAAAGATAATCACTGCTGTTAATATTTTATACTTTGAAAAGAAAGTAGGTATGTGTGACATATTACATGTGCTTACTTTTTGTAGTTCACTTGGATACAAGCCCAGAAGGGTCATCTCAGAGTTCACTCTCTCCTATAATCAGCAGTGGAAGCCATTTGATCAGTACAGATAGGCTAAGGCGAAGTAAGAGGATCGCAAGCAAAAAAATTTACAGGTAATTTATCAGAAACTTTCTTTTCATTGGATAAATATTTGGTATATATGTGATATGTTTCAAATGTAATTCTTGTTAAGATGCTACATAAAATTACTAAGAATTTAAAAATCTCAGCTCTTACCTTATTAGGTTCCCTTTATATACCAGCCAGAAAGGGGAAAACAAAATCCTAATTGGAGGTCACCTTTCTTGCTTAAAATTGTTTTCTGTTGATAGTGTTATGTTAAATTTTTTTGTTCGTTTTACAAGACAGTCTATTCTAATGGGTAAATGACTTAAATCATTTTTACATACAATATTCTATGATACTTTAAACCGTAAATAGCTTTTAAAAAATTCACTTGGCAGTATAACTTGTGGACTTTATCAGATTTCATTCTCCAAGAATTTCTTATCTGTATACTACAAACTGACAATTTTAAATTACACTCTTTCAGAGTTGAATCAGGAAAAGCAGGCTGTTTCTCTCCTAAAGTCAGTCGTAAAGAAAAGGTCCGAAGATCTCTTCGCTTGAAATTTAGTCTGGGGAAGAATAGCAGAGATGTGGTAAGTGTCTGTCAGAGTTCCCTGCTTGTCATTGAGACAAACACCCGATTGAGCAACATACAGCAGGAAAGCTGTTTGTTCTGGGTGTGGGGGAGGGGTGGCACAGCCAGTAGAACCGTTCAGATGTGGCAGCTGGGAAGCCAAGGAAATAAATTTAAGATGTGTCCAAAGACAGGTCCTTCCTTTCTCCCCCTATCCTTGAAATGTTTAACCCTCGCACCTTCATTGTTTCTTTTGTTTTCTTTACTCAACTCATTTTCGGATCACCCTTTGCAAATTATCTTCCCTGGGCTGGAGAGATGGCATCGTGGATAAAGCACTTTCTGCTCATGTGTGAGGACTGAGTACAGATCCCAGGCCCCCACACAAATCCCGAGGCGTGGCGGCCGGCTTGTGTTCCACCCTTAAGAGTCAGAGACCAGGCCCCATGGCAAAGTTAGCAGGTGGAAGGCAAATGAGGCAGACGCCTCTGCGCTCACACACGCACACTGAATGACCACATGCATATATACCACACAAATATATTTATTTATTTGAGAGAGAGTGAAACAGAGAGGCAGACACAGAGAATGTGTGTGCCAAACGAACTGGAGACACATGCGCCACCTCGTTTATCTGGCTTTGTGTGGGCACTGGGAATTGAACTCAGGTCCTTCTGCTTTGCAGGCAAATGCCTTAACTGCTGAGTCATCCCTCCAGCCCCAAATTTTCTTTAAATAAAATAAAATAAATAATAAAATGAAATAAAAATACAATTTAAATAAAATTCTCATTGTTAGGAACATCTTCACTATTTAGCAATTTTTTACACAAGATGCATTTTACCTTATATATTTTTACAGTATGATTTATTTCTTTTGTTTTAAATCTATGGGATATAAATTCCATGAAGGTAAAATTTAATAGGTACAGTATTATAAATAGGCCCTGTCCCAGAGACAACACAAAAATTTTCCAATATTGAATTTGAGGCTGGTTTTTTTTTAATTTCAAAATATCTAAAAGTTTTCACTAACAGACAAGGATATTTGTGTCTGTTACAGAATCATTTCTCAATTATGTATGCCTTTTAAAATTAGATACTGATTTTTAATGTCTACAAACATTTTTATTATTTTGAGTCATCTGGGTTTACTTCTTAGCCAGATCATTTTCAGTTGTTCTTTTCTGCACAGAATGGATATTCAGGCATCAAGAGAGGCGAAAACGTTGGTCGACGACTAGCAAATCAGCAGAGTTTAAAGCACGGGATGGAATCTGTAAAAACAGGCCTGCTCTTCAGCCCAGATATCGATGAGAGGTTGCCAAAGAAAGGTACAGTTACATGACACTGCTGGAATTTTACCCGGTCCTGCGCTGGTTGCTGTTTCAGTGGTGTGTTAATATGCTGCTCTAGAACTATTTGAAAAGAGAACATATGTGAGCTGCCAGTGTGTGCAACCATTGGAGGTACTTACAGATGAAGATGTCGGATCTTTTTTAATAAGTTAAAAAGATCTTTAATGTTTGGAAGCAAATGCTTAGTGCCTTTATGTGTCATGTGTTTGAATCATATTTGAAAATTGGATCATTTGCAAGTCATTAAAAGCACTGAATTACTTCATTTTTAGGTTTCAAAAATATCAGTAAGTCTGAGGAAAACTTACTAACTCCAGATCGACTAGATGGGGCAAGCTTCCGGATGTCTTGGACAGGACCCAGTAACTCAAGTTTTCGAGAAGTGAATCCAGATGAAGCTTCTCCAATAATGGGAAATCTTAAGGTGGAAAACTTTTCTTTGGAGCCTGATATTAGTATTGAAAAGTCGCCAGCTGTGTCATGTGAGTTCACCCCTCCCACTGTACACAGCCAGCCCGATAGCAGTGCCATGGGGAGTTCCCTTAGTGGGGATGAAAGTAACTTGACCTCTGAGACCTTGGTCAAGATTCAGAAGGCATTTTCTGAGTCTGGGAGTAATCTTCATGCTTTGATAAATCATCGGCAGTCATCAATAACTATTGGGGAGGAAGAAAAATCAAGTGAAACATCTTACATAAAACATGGCCCAGAGAAAAATTTGTTCAGAACTAATGATTCAACTGTGAGAGAATCAGAGAAAAATAATGAAAGCGATGGTAAAGATGACATTTGTTTTTCAGAAGGAGACTTCTCTCCACACCAAAGTCAAAATGTTGGTAGAGAAACAACTAGAAAATGTTCCTCAATTCAGATAAAGGTGGGACCTGAAAAAGATGTTCATTTGGTTATTCCAAAAGGTGACTTCAGCCAGCAAGCAGTCCCCAGTGATAAACAAAGCAGGGGACAGCAGTCTCCAGAAGATGACACAAATACTCAGTCAGCAGAGAATGAGAATGTGAGTGCAGAGCAGGAGGAGAAAAGTGCAGCTCCTGGGGAGGCTGAGGCTCCGCCCTCTTCCTGGCAGCGGAGTGCACGCCATGTAAGAATCACTTCAAAACCCAGGCCTGTGAGGCTTGCTGAGCAGCGGTCACTGGAAGTGGACACATGCAATAAACCAGTTCTTGGAAATTTACAGATTACAGAGCATGGAAAGGTTTCAGATCACATACAGTGGTTTAATAAGCTGTCCTTAAATGAACCAAATAAAACAAAAGTGAAGTCACCTCTTAAATTTCAGCGCACTCCAGTCCGTCAGTCTGTCAGAAGAATTAACTCTTTGTTGGATTACAGCCAGCGGCCTGTGAGGCAGAAGTTGGACCTTGGTAACGCTTCTCCTTTGGTTAAATCAGTGAGCTGTGACAGTTCCCTTCCCTCGTGTGGAGCAAGTACCTCAAGAGATTCCTCTGTGCTGAGCACTCGGTCAGGTCCTGAAGAACAGCTTCAATCCTGTACTCAGTCGAATGATGTCATTTCAAAACCAAGCCTGGACCTAACTTCTAAATGTTTCTTGAAAGTGAGGCACCCAGATCCTGTGAAGGTCTCTCTGGGGTCCACTAGAGTTCGTAAACAGGGCAAGTGTGATGGCCACATTAAAGTTCCCCTGGATGATCTAACTAATCAAGATATATTAAAATCTGCTGTCAATAATAACACAGGCATTCCTCCCGGGGTGAAAAACAGGACTCTTAGGAAACCACCAGAAAAAGAAAGGGTTTGGTACAAAGGTTCTCCAAAAAATCCTATTGGAAAGACTCAATTACTACCAACGAGTAAGCCTGTAGACTTATAATTAACACCAGCACTCGGGAGGCAGAGGTAGGAGGATCTTCATGCATTCAAGGCCTGCCTGGGCTACAGAGTGAGTTCACGGTCAGCTTGTATGAGACAGCGAAACCCTGCCTCAAAAAGCAAAGAAAAGACGAATACAATACTTGTTATTAATGTAAATGAAATTAGCTACAAGTGATGTGACTTGCAGGATGTTACTTGGCAGCTTAGCATGAATGAAAAGCAGCATATTTTTTCTGAAGCAGTTTTACTGCAGGAGCAACTTGAATCTTCATGTTTGTACATATGACTGGCTTTTTACTTAATTATATTATTTAAATCTAACTTCACTGTGATCTCTAAAGTAAAGGTTATACTTTTAAAAGAAATTGGCTGAATTTATTAAAAATGAATTTTTTAAATTGCACGATTTTTGTTTTGTATGTGTGATTGGGCGAATATAGGGAGTTGTGCCTGTTCTTGTTATTCCTCCAAGTCAGATTCCTGCAAATCTCATGTCCTGAATTATATTTTCTTGATGATAATGCTAGGAATCAATTTGCCGCAATGGTATCCTATTTGTGGCAGAGGAGTTTATTTAATATCTCTAACACTGTTCACGTGAATTCATAGCAATGATTAAAGCAATGACTAAAGTGTGCTTGTATATTGTTGTATAGACAAACTGATTAGTTTAAGACATAATATGTTGTGAAAGGTAGTTTGCGCAAATACATCTGAATCTGTCTCATGGAAGAAATGAAATTTTTAAGGAGGAATAATAAAACTTGTAAAATTTGATCAACATGCTTGGTTGTAGAGTTTGAATTGTGGATGTACGTTTGTATTTTACTTGGACAAAAAAAAAATCTAGTACTTTTATTTTGTGTTTGTTATTTATTTAGCATAGATGTTAAAGATAACTTCTGGAAAGTGACCTGCCTGAGACTAATGCGGTTGAAGTGTCACTTGGAACTGGAATCAAATTCTCAAACAAACTAATCTTAGTTGGCATTTAAAATTAGTAAAAATCGTGTCTAAGGAAAAATTCTATGGGGCTGAAGAAATGGCTCAGTGGGTTAGGTGCTTGCCCACAAGCATGAGGACCTGAGTTCAATCCCTACTACTCAGGTAAATGCCGAGTGGTGGTGTGAGTCTGCAATCCCAGTGTGGCTGGGGAAGTATAGACAGGATGGCCTCCCTGTCTCATAGGAAAACAGTGTTCCTGAGGCTACCCAAGACTCATTTCCACACATGCATGACCTCAGGCCCCTAAGAATAAGAAAAGAACTAGAACCTGGACTCCGTGGGGAAACCCCCACTAACCATGGGCCTACAGAGAGGCTAAACCCACTAGAATCTCGCCAAATTAACCATGTTTATCTCATTTTAACTATACTGATCTCACTCTCTTGGAGGTTCTGTTTGTCTTTTTCTGAAGATAACTGAACAACCCATCCCCACCAACAGGACCTGAGATGATGGTTGACACCCAGGCAGGAGATGAACCACCCGTCACTCATCATCTAAGGTTCAAAGGAAATAGTCGAGGAAGTGGTGAGAGGAACAAGAGAGCTGCGTCCACAGAAGTCAGATAACTTATCAAAGGGCAGTGGAGCTAGACACCAAGGATACCCAAACCAGTCCAAAGCAAAAACCCCAGAGACTCAAAAACCAAAGTAAATCAGAATTCAAACTCAACCACCATGACTCAGGGACCTTTTCAGAGGAGGAACCAGAAAGATTGTAAGAGCCATGGTGGGGGAGAGTATCCAGAGACATTGCCCCCCTCAACAACAACACCACAACATAACTGGTTACTGCTTCTACAATTGATTCCAGCACATGGACTGTTCCAGCAATCCCACTGAGGAGAGCCCTCAGTGGGTTGGGGCCAGGGAGGAGGGAAATGGGGGTGTCAGCACAAGACTTGGTCATACAGTGTTTCTAATTAACAATAATTTAAAAAAGAATAAGAAAAAATACTGTGAAAAATGGGATTTAGGGAGGTTAATGCACAGAACCACCAAAAATAATATTAAAGGTCGGTTAGAATGCCAATTTCAGATCTAGAGCATTGCACGTGCCCAGAGCAACCATCCTCGGTATGTAGGGGGTGGGATTTGAAGTCATTGCATGGTTGATTTGCCAAGTTTTACTTGAAAATAGTGCATTTGTTTCAAGGTTAATTGCGGGGAGCCGGGACATCGCCATGGCAGGATGGCGCCCCCTCTCTTGCAGCTAAGTGGGAAACAACTCCACCTTAGGCAATGCTTTGAGAAACTGTCCCTAGCCAATCCCGTGGCGCCTGGAGGTGGCAAGCAGGAGCCAGCCAATCATGGGACGATCCGTGTCTCTTTTCCTATAAAAGGGGCTGATTCTTTGTGTTCGGGGCCCCTCGCTTCCTTTCCCCCCCTTCAAGCAAAGGCTCTCCATTAAAGTGTGTTGAGAAGAATCCTCGAGTCGTGGTTGTTCTTCCTCGCTGCTCGAGGAGCTCGCCACAGTTAATTGCTATTTTCTATGTTCATTAGGGGAGAATCCTTCCCAGAACTAGTATTTGATTTATGTAAATACTAAAAATGTGTAGTTTAAAAAAAGCACATTTATCTGATACCATAGAAGTTTGTAATATGGACTAGGTATGTATTTTAGGGATGTGGGCAGTGTGGACTGAACTAAGGTCTCACTGGATGCCAAGAATGCCTTCTTAGAGCCCCCTCCCCCAAGCTCTGTGAGGCATGATGGTGTGTGTGACTGATACCAGCACTCAGGAGTAGAAACAAGATTGAGGCCTGGGGCACATAGCGACCTGCAGCCCAAGCATGTGGTGTTTAGAAACAGGGCTTTACCCTCTAGTTCTGGTGAACAAAAGCCTTGGCAATGGCCTGTAATGTTTTGGGGGCATCAGGGCCACCCTGGTCAACATCTCACTAGAAAGCATCCCACCCGTGGCACTGAAAATTTTATCACAATAGAAACATTCTCCTTCAAACTTTTTTTAACAGATACATTTTAGCTAGCCAAGAACTAGATTTCCATATAGCTTATTCCTAAGTCTTTTTGCTTTTTTGAGATAGGGTCTCACTCTAGCTCAAAGCGACCTGGAACTCTAGTTCGAGGCTGGGACAGTGGTTCATTAGTTGTTTCCCTCCCTGAGCAACTGGGTTCTAGTCGGGAAATTCTTGCCTCTCTATATGTTGAAGTGTTTCCCCAACTTTTTCCTCTAGAAGTTTCATTTCCAGGTCTGATATTTTTTTTTAAAATATTTTATTTATTCATTTTCAAGCAGACAGATACAGAGAGAGAGAGAAAGAATGAGAGAGAACCAGGGTCACCACCTTGTGGGTCTGGCTTATGTGGGTTCTGGGGAATTGAACCCAGGGCCTTAGGCACTAGAGGCAAGTGCCTTAACCGCTGAGCCATCTCTCCAGCCCCCAGGTCTGATATTAAGTACTTGATTCCTGTGTAGGGAGAGAGGATCTTGCACAATTCAAAGCCCTCCATCCCATGGAGCATTCCAGCAACCCCATTGAGGACCCTCGGTGGATTGGGGACAGGGAGGAGGGAAATGAGGGTACCAACACAAGACTTGTTCAGACAGTGTTTCTACTTATTAGTAAATTTTAAAACCTGTAGATTGCTTTTGGTAAAAGACATTTTCACAACATTGATTCTTCTAATCCATGAATCCTTTCCTTAGTCTATTCTGCAATGTCTCTTGTCTGTTTCAAAGTTTTTAAAAAATATTCATTTTCAAGCAGAGAAATACAGAGATAGAGAGAGGGAAAGAGCACCAGGGCCACCACCTTGTGGGTCTGTCTTATGTGGGTCCTGGGGAATTGAACCCAGGGCCTTAGGCACTGGAGGCAAGTGCCTTAACCGCTGAGCCATCTCTCCAGCCCTGTTTCAAAGCTTTTATCATAGAGATCCTTCACTTCTTTCATTAGGTTTCATCCAGGGTACCTTTATTTATTTATTTTTTTTTTGAGGAACTTGTGAATGGGAGTGTTTCCCTGATTTCATCCTCAGTATGTTTGTTATTGACATAATATTTATCTTATGGACAATAAGCAAAATATATCTCAACACATAGAACTCAGTAGACTTCTGGGTCTGAAGTGGGATCTTCTGGAACTAACCTGGAAACCAGTGAGGCCCCTGTGTTGCAGCACTGCTTTGGGAGGAGGTGAGGCCCAGCTGGGGGAATTCGGTCGCTGAGAGGCTTCCCTTGAAGGCAATCCCTGCTCCCCAGTTCCCCTGGCACTTTGCACCCTATTCCCTCCCTCCATGGGCTTCCATCACTGTATCCTCACCAGGGGCCCATAAGTCAGCGGAGCCAATCACTACGGACTGACATCTCCAAAACAACCCAGATCAACATTTCTCAGGCATTTTTGTCATGGCGGTACCAAGGCTGACATACCTTGTCCCTAAATGATGTGTCCTTTTGGTGTGCTTCAATTAACTTGCCGTTCAACGCAAAACCCGCAAATTGTAGTAATAAAATTTTTTTTTGTAAGCAAAAATTGAAAGTCATGATACGGAAGTAAAATTCAGAATTCAAGCAGTGTTCATCAATTCAAACAGGCACTAGCGTAGTCTGGGCCTGGAGCCGCAGGGTGTCATGGCGTAGCGTGCGCTAAAGCACAAAAAAACACCCACGGCACAGAAGCATTTAGGAAGGAGGCTTGGCCTCAATCCAGAGACTATCCATCTGTGTCATGAATGAGCTTCGCCAAACTCTATTGGCTATAGAAATAAAAATGCTCTAGATGGGTGGGGGAGATGGCTCAGTGGTTACAGGCACTTGCTTGCAAAGCCTGCTGACCTGGGTTCAATTCCTCAGTACTCATATAAAGCCAGATGCAAGAAATGCATCTGGAGTTCATTTGCGGTAGCAAGAGGCCCTGGCATCCTCATATTGTTTATCGCCCTCCCTCCCTCTCTCCCTCCCCACAGATAAATGAATGAAAACATTTTTTTAATATTACTTAGATGATGTTGGAGCCACCTTGTCCCTAGTTGTTTTGTTCTATTTTCTTCGTGTCAACTGAACTCCTAAGTTTCTTTCAAGACTAGAAATGTCCTTAGTCTCTGGGCTCCATCTCCAGCACCACAAAGTCCTAAATTCTGGATCTCCTTGGGTAATTATGTTCTGAGAGTATGGTCTTGTCTTGGTGTGGAAGTTTAGAAATGACAGAGGAGAAAGTCTTGGAACCTCCTGTGTCCTGATGGGTATCTGATTGGCTGGCTGGTCAGCCTTGTAGGCATTGCTGAGCTGAATGGGAGAGTCATTTTTCCCCCTCCTAGACCATCAGCACCTTTGGGAAGCATGCTGTCTGGGGACAATCCAAATTTGCCTATAGAATTTCCCACTATTTTCCGTTCTGGGTAGGAGAAAGGTCAGGAAGCACACTGGGAAGAAACCCATTTCCTTCCTGTCCTCAATGACATTGACGAAATGTCCATGGGGAGAAGGGAGGCTCAAGTTTCTCAACCTGAAATCCACCCAGGACATTTGGACAGCCTGTCTGTCATCCCAAGATGGTGACCAGTCTCCCCCCCAAGTCATTTATACGTGCCCACTGCTAGTCCCCTGCCTGAATTTCTCCATTTACTCTAAACACTCCCTACCTTTTCAGCTCTGCCTGCTGTCTCCCCCAGACCCTGCTTCTAGTCCTCACTGCTTTCAAGTGACCTGTGAACTCAAGACCTGTGGTCTGGCTGAGACAAAGCTGAACTCTGCAAGCTATGTTCCTGCATCTTTTTTGCAAACAGATGCCTGCCTGGTAGAAGCATCCCTCTCTCTCCTCAGGCCTCGAAGTTGGTCTTCCCCTCCTTTTCATTGTTCACTTTGAAAAGAGAGTCCTGGAGCTTGACTATTGAGCAGGCCGAGCTCTCCTGTTGGTAAAAA
>PVHP010019688.1:0-19933 GCA_004024765.1 Zapus hudsonius
TCTTCCCATTATTTTTGGATCAGATTCTTATATATACAAAAATTTGAAGATTTTTGTTTGTTTTATTTTTAAATTTTGAGTAGTTCAGATCAAATCCAGAGTATTACTGAACCGTGTATTCAATCTTAAAACTTAAGGATATGAAAATCCTTTTAATGAACTTGTATTTCTTTTTCTATAAAAAGAGGAAAATGGTGATAATGATACTATATAAATAACATCAAGAACAAATAAGAAGTGACAATAGAGACCAAATACTTGGAGCCTCAAAGTTTGTTTTAAAATGTCACCCTCCTTGGTTGGGAATGTGGCTCAAGGTGAGGAGTGCCTGCACAAGCCTTGGATTCACTTCACAGAGGGTTTGGTGGCACACACCTAGAGTCCCAGCACTCCTGAGGTACAGGTAGGAGGATCAGAATTTCAAAGGCATCTTCAGCTACAAAGTATTAAAGGCCAACCCGAGCTACCTGAGATCCTCTCTGCAAAATAAATGAGTGAATGAATGAATGAATCAATAAGCACCTCACCTTCTTCGCTCAATCTCCATAGTCAGCTCTGTGCTATTTAGATCATAAACTGCTCACAGTTCGATAAAACCACACAAACTAGGTGTTCACATGTGTGCCAAACCACACTCCATGTTTCTGAGCCAGTGTATTTTAAAATTAGAAACATTAAATCCATTAACTCAACAAGTAATTGAATTAGGAAGTGGCTCATTAAATTTATAAGCATGAAAATATTTTTAAAAGATTTCAAAAAGATGTTTAATAATGTTTTTTTAAAAGATGCATTTTGTTCTATTTCAGTTGTTTGTAAGATTAGATTTGTGTTTCCAATTAAAGTTGGCAAACGCGTGTCTTGTGATAGAATAAAACCCTGATCTATTAAATGTGTCTGTTCTGGACACTACATACCAGGACCTTCTGGCTTGGTTTTGGGTGATATTCAGTATGTGGCAGTGGGGTACAAAGGTTACATTACTTCCATGTCTTCCCTACTGGAATGGTGATCAGTTTGTGGAGAGAGACATTTCACTGGAAAGGAAACATGGTTTTCCTTGGGGTTTATTTTTTTCTTTTGCATATTCCTCCCCCTCACTGAATATCAAAGCACCTCTTTAGTAAAAACAAAAATAACTCTAGCAGGTGTTTGTTTCTTCTCTAACACATTTTATCTCTCTTTAGGGACTATGGTCACCAAAGCTTCTGCACCACAGGCTGTGTTGTAAAAAAAAAAAAAAGTTGCCATGGTGACAACAAAATTATTTCAATGAGCCCATACTGGTGGAAATCTTCTACTTCTGAGTGATAACAACTTAGCATGTCACATAATGCGTGGTGTTGGCTAAAGGTTAGAAGTGTAGATGTAGTGGGCTGGAGAGATGGCTCAGCAATTAAGGCACTTGCCTCCAGTGCCTAAGGCCAGGGGTTCTATTCCCCAGGACCCACATAAGCCGGACCCACCAGGTGGTGGCCCTGGTGTGCTCTCTCTCTCTCTCTCTCTCTCTCTCTCTCTCTCTCTCTCTCTCTCTCTCTCTCTCTCTCTCTCTCTCTCCTTGAAAATAAATAAATAAAATATTAAAAAAAGAAGTGTAGATGTAGTGTACTATGAGACTCTCAATGGAGACAATTACATAAAGACAGCAGGATACTTTGGTAATTTAATTTTTCTTGTATCTTGCCGGTAGTAGGATGGGTACTGGTGTACTTCCCATTATTAAATGCATTTATAATGTTTTATTTTAGTACATGTAATTGTTGATGATTTACATTATCTTTTTGACAAAAAATCAATGGAGGAAATAGTTGTCAGGAACCCAATTTCCCTGAATCAATAGTAGATTAATCTAATTTCATGACTGAATATTATAAAGTGTTATGGTTTAACAGTGCTGCTCCAAATTCTATTCATATCATTGCCATTTGTTTATGTTTTTCTCTCCTTTTCTTATTCAGTAGATATTTCTGTATAGAGAATAGTAGTCTTTCAAATAATATACAAGATGAATAATACTTTTTTTTGCAAAAATGAAAGCTGTGGTAAGTTATCATTGACATTTTCTTTCTTATCTTTAGAAAAACCAAGGCAAGACATTAGCTGATAATAACTTCTTCAATTCAGTTATTCTTTATATCCACAAGTCTCACCTCTCTGGTATTAAGATTGTATCTGTATTAAACATAGACTTGTAGGAAGGACAATCATTTACATAGAAGTTATATTGTACTAGCAATGATTTATAGCATGGAAAGATGTGTGCAGGTTATATACAAAAGTAGGACATTTTATACAAGGGACTTGAACATTTGTGCAGGTTGGTGTTCATGGAAATCTTAGAGTAATGCCAAGAGATGACTATTCACTTGGCAAATGAAGTGTTCCTGAATTCAGAAGAGATTAAGGTGGTTGCAAAACGGCTCAGTCTCAATCAGTAAAGTGCTTGCCACTCAAACATGAAAACCTGACTTCAGATTGCACAAGTGATCTATGGCGGTACCAACCCTGAATGTACCCAGACTTGTCAGATTGCACAATCCATGTAAAATGCAGGAGCACGCATCTTTAAACACAGCACAGAAGGCTGCCCAGCTAAATTGTTGCCAAATTGTTGAGCTCAGGTCCAATGAGCAACTCTATCTAAAAAGCAAGGTAGAGAGAGATTGAGAAAGACTCATAACATTGAACTCTGGCCTTCAAACATAAGCAACACATGTAAACAGGCATCTACACACACACACACAGACACACCACATATCCTCTCTCTACTAGCTAAATGAAATAATAAGAATCCATGTGTATGTGTGTGTGTGTGTGTGTGTGTGTGTGTGTGTGTGCATGTGTGTATTACTTCAACTGTCTGGCAAAATAATGATGGGCATATTTACAGGTGGAATGACTCTGTGACATTCCATGCTCACAAGAACAAGAGAACAACCATGAGGCATGAAACCAATACATAATACAAATAAATTTCTAGAATCTACTGGGCTGAGGAATCTACAGAACTGGAGGCACATGTCTACAAGAGCGAAGTTTTCATAAGAGAACCCTCTGGAATCTCCTCTAAGAAATCTACCGGAAGATGAATCAGACTTTGAAAAATGTTTCACCAATAATTCATTTAAAAGATTATTATAAAATGTCTGAAGATTTTAATTTTTGTTCTTATCATGATAGTGATAAAGAAACCAAGTAAAACCAGACACATGTTCAGAGAGTTAAAAATCTAATTGTGGAATCTGAGACACAGCCATTGCCAACAACCCACCTACCCTGACCCACTCTACCTTTCAAGAACAGAGGGTGTTCAGTCCTTAAGAGGCAGGGCCTCTAAATGTTATGGCACTTTAGAGGAAAGGAGACTTATGATTTATGCTGGCCCAGTTTATACAAAAGACGCTGTCAGTTCTTCAATGAATATTTATTATGTACCTTAAAGCTGCCAGATGCTACTTGAAGACAAAATAACGAACAGACAGTTGCTCCTCTCATGGGGCATACAGTCTGTTGGAAGAGACAGAAACAAGTCAGATGGCACAATAAACAAGCAATTCCAGTGAGCAATTTGAAAAAAATAAACATCAAAGAGTACAGAGGGTGGGAGATGAGGACATTGTAATCTGATACAGCATCCCTAAGGAAAGAATGAAAGAAAAGAGGGAAAGAATGAAAGAAAGATTGCTACCTGCTGGGAATGCAGGCATACTACCAGAACAGTGCAATCCAGCAAGCACAGAGAAGGCTAACAAAAAGTAACATTTATAAGAGGAAAAAGACAAAGTACAGAAATGAACTTCTCTCCTGTGATTACTTCAGCCCACTTTATCTATAATTTCCCATTTTCTAGAATTATTCACTATGTAGTTCTAGTAGTGAGCAGTCCCTACATTTTACATACCCATTATTCTGAAGATTCCTTGAATTCAGCATTTTGTTATCACCACAGTGGGCAAGATATCCAAGGTGGTGACTGTGTGACTATTAGCTATAATATGCAAATTAGTATTTGACAAAGAAGTGATTAATTTCCTGGATGGGATAGAGCAAAGCAGGGTAGTTTTCATGATATCATTGGGAACAGTCCCTGAAGGATCTATGGAGAAGGTCAATGGCACCTCAAATCTTTGCCACATGCCAGTTCATCTCATCAAATAGGCAGAGTATCATAAGAGACCTTCATCACCAAAAGACAGGTGATACAGTGCAAGAGAATGACCACACTCATATAACATTTATTACTTTATTGTGATTAGTTAATACATTTAGCATTGTCATAGGTACATGAGGATATGTAAGGCTTGGTAACATTATCCTCAGTTTCAGGTATCAAGTGGCCCCTGTGGGTAAATAGATACCCTACATGTATGGCTTTCTTTTTTTCCTTTTATTTCACCTTTGACAAAACACCCTCTCCCTCATCTTACCTTCCTGCCATAAAACATTATCTTTACCTCCGGGCTCCTTAATCATTATCTAGACAGTAACTAAGATTAGGTAATAATGTTAGAATGGTAGGCAAATAATAGTAATGCAGTCTATTCAAGAGATTGGATTTGGTTTGGTATGAATTTGAAATCCTTTATAATCTAAATTTAAAAAGAGGGATGGAGAGATTTCTCAGTGGTTAAGGTGCTTTCCTGCAAAGCCTTTAGACTTGTGATTCCCCAGTAATCAGAGGCAAACATACACTTAGAGTCTGTTGCTGTAGCTGGAGTCCCTGACCCGCCCATTCTCTCTCTGTCTGTATCCTATCTCTCTCTCTCTCTCTGCTTGATAATAAATTAAATATTTAAATTGCTATGTACAAAAAATAGGTGATAATTGTGGTTACAAAAACATTAAAATAAACTAAGAGCCTGTTTTGGTTACATAAATAGAAGACTCTTTTGAATATGATTCATTGTTGAATTTTTTAAAAATAAGAAATAATTAAATCATTGAAAGATTATAAGGGAATATTAAATAGAACTTTATAAAGGATTTGAAACAAAGATGAAGAAAAGAGAGAGATTAAATAATATTTGTACATTGGTCTGAAGAACAAAATTAAAATGGTTATACTGGCATTTGGGAATAACTATAGGATGATCAGATTGAGGATATATATATATATGTATATATATATTGTACCCATATTATATTACATATTATTTATTATTTTATTTTATTTATTATTAATTATATAAATACTACACCATATATGCAAATATTATGTATATTTTATATGCAAATATACATATGCATTTGCATATATATGGGTGATATATATATATATATGGAGAGAGGGGAGGGTTCAATATGTTGGCATACTCATAATTCTCCTGCCTCTCACTTTGGATAGCTAGGCTCACAGGCCTGAACCACTGCTCTACTATTCTAGTTTCTAGTTACTTGCATATTCCTGTGCCAAATCACCCAACCAGAAGCAGATGATATAAACAAAGGGTTTATTTCAGTTAGCATTCTCATAGGGAAGTTTCACGATGGCAGGGAAGGCATGGTGTAAGCAAAGGCTGGACATCATATTTTGCTATAGCAGAAGAAAGGTTATCTGGACCCTGGCATGAAGGAAGCTTTGGGCTATGTCACCTCAAATCTCAGTACCAGCGACTCACCTCCTGCAACAAGGCTGCACATACCAGATTGCCATCAGATGAGGACCAAGCATTCAGAGCACATGGGTTTACCATAACAACCATCATACTTTTCTTTTGATTGAATTCAAGTAGATACGTTGAATAAAAAGTTGAGCATAAAATCATATGAAACCAAGTGCATGTCAATATCTGGGATGACAACCTACATATAGTAGTAAAGTTTGCTTGCTGGACATTTTTGATTAATATGTTTACTGTATTCAAGAAGAAGAAAAAAAGAGATATAATAAGGGGTAAATAAAAGAGAAAAATACAATAGACAAGAAATATTAGAGTGTGAGGAAGGAGAGAAATTCAGAAATTATAAAGTCACTCAGGACAAGAAAGAGCCACATCTGACATTTATTGTGAAGCACAAGGAAAATGATGTGAAATTTAGAATGGACATTTTAACACCAGATATAGGTAACTGTATCTTATTGTCAGTGGAAAGTGTGTGTATTTTTTGTAGTCTATATAGTGAAAGTTCTACTGAGTGGACAGGAAAATTAGTCTATAGTTTTTATTGGACAAACACAATATTTGAAGTAGGCTCAAGTTGTTTCCTGACATGTTAATCACACAAAATATATTTGTGTTTCCTTTTTCTAAAGAAAACCTGAGGTTCAGAGCTGTCCATACTATATGTCACTGGCTAGATGACAATGATGGAAATTGTAGCTACAATTACTTTAATTATCATGAATACATGACATTTACTATATAGCATGTACTAGTCTAAATATTATATGAATGGTAACATTTAATATCACAAAAAGTCCAACACAGTAAGAGTGATGATTACGTTTATTTGTCAACTTGACCTATGTAATAATCTATCTAATCTTGGGTGGGTCTCTGAGTTTGCCTGCAGAAAGGATTGACAATCCTTTTGGGATTTTGAAGAAGGGAGGAGTTCCCTTCTCCAGAGTGAGGTCTTCCCCCAAGGGGACTAAATATAAGGAAGCTTAAGGGGAAGGTAAGCTGCTTCCTTCCTCCCCAGCTGCTGGTGCTTGTTTGTGATTTGCTCTCAAATCCTGCTCTCCTACCCTTCCTGGACATTGGAACCCAGTTTTCTCGGCCTCACGTTGTGGAGTGAAGAGCAGCCACTCTCCAGGGAGCCATCAGGCCTTCTGGGCTGGATTGGGACTGCTGTGGCATCCAGATGCATAGACTGAACAGCTACTGGTTCCTTCACCTGTGGGCCTGCAGACTGCTATTGTTGGACTGTCGTAAACTCCCCCAATAAATTCCCTTCTACTACAATCCATTCTATCAACTCTGTTTCCTCTAGAAAACCCTGACTAATACAGGAAGATATTTCAAAAAGAAAAATAAAAGGCAAGGATTGAGCATTGAATTATCTCTGACTAAGTTTACTGGTTACTATTTATTAGTTGGTTTCTGTTTAAGACCCCCTTTGAGGAAAAAAAATTGTCTCATTCTAAGTATAACTCACAAGATCAGAAGTTCACCCTCCTTCTTGTAATGGTGTCACAGACAAAGTATGCCTCAATCGCTAGAGTCATGTTACTCTGGAATAAAGTTTATATTCTGACTGAGAGCTATTAGTGAGTCATTGATGGATCTTTCCTATGGCAGATAAGTAAGTTTAACTTATTGAAAATCCAGTTCTAATGATGTGTGTTTCTCATATTCTCTTATAACTTAAATTCCATATAGGACTGAATTTAAGAGAGTGATGCATTCACTTATAAATTACAAGCTTCTAGTTAGGTATCTGGATTTTCTATAACTTCTGTTGCTAACTGCCAAGTGAGTGGTGATGAAAGCTAGGAGAGGTTCATTTTAAAACAGTTTCTATTCTTCATTCTTTCCTCACTCCCTGAAGCACATTTTTCAGTTATTTTCATCAAATTTTGAGTTCTGTTCCCCTTTCTATCCTTTGTATATATGGTCATGTGATTTTCTTTGGCCAATAAATGATGCCAAAAGGATAAGAAATAACTCTAAACCTAGCTCTAAGGCAAGTGATTTACTTAATTATGCCCATTTCCTGGAACTATGAGATCCCTATGAGAATGTATTATTCTAGCCTTCTAGAATATGAGTCAATCATCAGTGCAAGCCATCTCAGATGAACTAGCTCTCAGGAGACCCACCACGCAAGAGCTAGACATGAAAGTACACCCCAAAGGAGTGAAGAATGAGAGGACCTGGCAACCTACTCATAGACCTGAGCTGCAAAACAGGGTTACCATTGCTAAGTCAGAGAATAGTGGATTGATTTCTACCTATAAGTTGTGTAAGTAGAAAACCTTAGTGACCTTTTAAATTATATAGCTTAAATAACAGGAATACTTGTGTTCGGTTCCTAACCTCTTGGTGTTCAAAGAAAGAAATCAAGCAGTGATCTTTCTGGTAGGTTGTAGTAGTTTGGTTAGTGCCCTCCCTCATTTTATAGCCACCAAAATCTCACAATGAATCCTATTTGGAAAAGGGCTATTACAAGAATGTTAATGATAAAATAGAGCTAACATTGGACTGAATTAGAATAAACCCCAAATCCAATGTGAATATCTTCACAAAGAGACAGAGAAGATTACCGAAATCTATAGAGCCAGTTAGAGATAGAGACAGAGAATGCAATGATAGGTCTGCAATCCAAGCAATCCCAGGAAGGAACCAACACTGAGTGTCACATAAATTTCCATTATTTTACACTAGACAATTTTTATTTTTATTTCTATCATTTATTTATTGTTGCATTGCTGAAGATTAAAGCCATTATCTTGAACATGCCAAGCAAGTACTACGCAATCTGACGTGTGTGTGTGTGTGTGTGTGTGTGTGTGTGTGTGTGTGTGTGTGTGTGATATATCCCCAGACTCAAGCCAGCCAACATGAGAAAATGTATCAAGGCAGTCCAGAAGAACAGTGGTGAGCAGGTCTATCACTTCTAGTCATGCAGCCCGAGTCTCTGCGTCAGGATGGTAGTAGAGGTAGCAACACCTCTGCAAACCCAGCCGTGTAGTGAGGAATCCCTGGGTTCCTGAGCCTATGGCCGACTTGAACAGATCTGGCATTGTGTTTGCCTAAGCACTCAATTCCTTTTTCTCTTTTGAAACTGGTTTTAACATTCTGGGTTGTTTTCCTTTAATTAGCAACAGAAAATTAAAGGATATGATTCCCAGTCTTTTAATTCCAGTTTTGACAAGTAATATATTTTATCATTGGCTGAGCCAGTATATAATAGATATTTTGTTTCTTGTAGTCAAAAGCAGCCTTACATTATACATATAGCATAGACTTGTAATTGGCAGCTTGTGGTGGCTTCAGCAATAAGGTCTTTCCTTTTAGTTCTGGTGAGTAATTAAGTTCAATCCTAGATGGAATTTAAGATATAAGAGAATATGAGACACACCATGAAAATATATTGAACATTCTGATAATCTTGAATATTCTTTTAGCAGCATGTCTCAAAGTTTTCGCTGCTACATAAGTAAAAGAAAACAGATTCTCCAATGAACAGTTAAAGATGTTAGGTTCAAACTGAGCTGAAGAGGGGGTAGAAAGATTTTAAGAGCTATGGTAGGGGAGAATATCCAGAGTCATCTACCCCCTCAGCAGCAAAATACACCACACACACACACACACAAATGGCTATCCTTGTACAATTCATAACACCCTACCCCACAGACAAGGACAGCAAGCCCACAGACAAGGACCCCCAGTGGGCTTGGGAGAGGAAGGAGGGAAATGGGGACACCACCACAAGATTAGCTCATAAAATGTGTCTAATTATTGACAATAAATATGTTTTTAAAAGATATTAGGCTTTGCAAGCAAATGCTTTAACCACTGTGCCATCTCTCTAGCCTGGTTTGCCTTTTTTGTGTCACTTCGGAAATGTGCTTACATCTTTTAAATAAACTGTGAAATTTTTATGTCAAAAAAAGATGTTAGGTTCAGGGAAGGGGATGATAAATTGTACCCCCACCCACACACACATATATGATATATCATATATATATATATATGATATATCATATATGATATATATATCACATTTTATATATTATATATATATGATATATTATATATATATATATTATCACATTATATATATGATATATATATATATATATCACATTATATATATATGATATATATATCATATATGATATATATATCACATTTTATTTGTGTTATTTAGTAAATTTGTAGTAGGAACAATCATGCATTGGTCCCATTCCCCTCCTCAGTGGAATTCTTCATATTCATCAATGGGTTATGGGGTTATGAATGTAACAGTCATTGTGTGTGTGTATGTTTGTGTGTGTGTGTGTGTCTGTGTGTGTGTGTGTGTCTGTGTGTGTCTGTGTGTGTGTGATCAGGGGAGAATCAGTGCCTTTGGATATTCCTTCCCATCATTGGCTCTTACAATCTTCCTGCTCCCTATTCAGCAATATCTCCTGAGCCTTGAAGGGTTTATTATGAGTTTTCTTTAGTGGTGAACTCACAGTAACTTCTGAACTTCTGCTTTGATACGTTTTCAGTGTCCTCAGGGTCAATCACCATGCTTCTGGCACAGCTTGTCAAGCATTCCAAGAGAGCAGCATCCATGTGTAACTCTCTGTGGTTTCCCACTGGCTGATGTGCAAAAAGTGGCTCATCTCATGAAAGGGAGTCAGCTATCTTTTCCCAGATTTGAGTGCTCCCCAGATTTTGCTGTTATGTAAGTAAAAGAAAACAAATTCTCCAATGAACAGTGAGAGCAGCATGGGTGAAAGGGGATTTTATAGTTAATGAAGAGAGAGTTAGATGGTCTACTTTCTCTTTTTGGCCACAGACTAGTGGGAGCTTCTCACTGTGGCCATCATCTCTGTAGGATTCTGACTTGGTTCCTAGTACCGACTCTGAATTGGCCTTTGTTTCCAATCAGAGAACCACTAGTTACCTGCACAGGCTGAATGCCATTATTGCACAGGTGTGCACACCTTGTCCAGATGGTTGATTCCGTATCTAGAAGAGTCCTCTGCATGTTCACAAAATTCAGAGTCTTTTTCCCCTCAGCAGAACAGGCAGTTCTTTCCAGCACTGAGAGCTAGCCATAGGGGTGCTGTCTTCCTTCAAACTCCAGCATGATGTGGCAAAGTCCTATGTTGGCAGCTTGTGGTGGCTTCAGCAATAAGGTCTTTCCTTTTGGGTCTGGTGGGTAATCAAATGCTTTGATAGAAGCCTACCTTGCTTTGGGGACCTCATAGGTCTCTGTGACCAACAGCTCACTGTGGGATACAACCCATTTCTGAGGGCTATATTTTTTAGTTTGCTATCTAAGAGCAGTGTTTCTTTGGTACTAATTCATGTTGGCTTCAGCTTTGTTTAAATCTTCACCCACCCACTCGCTTCCTCCAAGGACCTTCCAGCCCTAATATATTTTTACTCCTAATCACCTTGGTAAAGAGTGCTAAAACAGAATTGTAAAAGAAGTGCATGTCATTTGTAGTTTGCAAATGGAGAAAGATAAAAGAGGTGACCTTATAGTTACTGAAGTTACTAGAAAATATATTGAACACTCTGATAATCTTGGATATTCTTTTAGACATTCAAGTTATTTGAAACAATTTATACTAATATGGGTTCTGTCTAGTTCTATCAATCTAGTTGAGTGCCAAAATTATGTCAGTGCAAAATTGGGATTAAATAAAGGTATTGCTTTGCCCAATGTACTAGTTATTTCCTCCTTTCTATGACCACATCCCTGTCAAGAAGCAAATTTAGGAAAGAAGGATGTGTCTTGGCGTAGAATTGGAGGGGCAGGCCCATCATGACACAGAAGACATGGTGGCAGGAGCAAAGCATCTGTCACCCTGACTCTATAACAATTTCTGTGAGAAAACATAATCAATGAAAACTATTTTATCCAAATTCATTAGTTTTATAAGCTGGTTTAGATCTCTTTCCTGAAATGGATATGAGGAAATGTCAAAACAAATTTCTACTAACACTAGCAAAAGACCATGCACTTAGGACCTGCTATATCCTAGAGAATATATTTAGTGTTTGCTCTCATCTGAGATTTTTTCCAATGTACAATTTTTGGAGAAAATGGTAAAAATAATAGTGAGAAAAAGCCAATCTTATATTGAATTACAAGTGTTTGACCTCTGATATAGAAAATCTAATGTGATTTGGGACTTAAATAAATGAAATTTTGTTAGAGGACCAAGGAGATTGCAAACTCATAATTTTCCTTTTCATTGCCATTTCCTAAAGGAAGAACAACACACACACATACACACACACACACACACACACACACACACACACACACACACACCCCACAGGACAATAATAAATAGCTATTACAAGTCCAATTTGGTATTACCTGGGGTGATACCCCATTCCACATGCCAGTCTCTGGAGAATCTTAGACCACAGGTATCATACCTTATTGGCTTTGTAGAAGAAAAAAGGAGTATACTGCTATACATGTGTGTGCGAATGTTTAATGCCATGTCACTCCAGCTACTACTAAAAGTGGCTTAGGTATCACATTGAAATTCTGGAAAATAGTTCCCTTTTGGGTTGCATTACAAGGAAGACATTGGGTGGGGATAAGAAGAGAGTTTCCTTTCCTCTAAAGTACAATGAAATTATTGTAGGGAATGCTCACTCCATGAAAAGAACTTTATTTTTTTTACCATAGCTATGTCTAATTACAACCCAAGTTGTTCATTACCATAATGACCTGTAGCCTCTTCATCCCTCTTCTGCAGGCTGATATTTCTCAATATGAAATCACAGCTATGATTCTCAGTGTGTTTTCAGAACGTCTCTGTCAGAATCACCTGGGATATTCATTCCATCCCAAACCCTGGCTGCTCCCTATTCTCAATGAATTAGCATAACTATAGTGCCAGGAAAATTTATCCAGTATCAGGTGAGATTCATGGCACCCCTGAAATCAAAGCCTGGGGCCCCTTCAGGGCCAAGACCTATATTGTACTCATTCTGCCTCTTGATTATACACAAGTAAAAACTGTTAGAGAATGCAGCAACTACTACTTGGTTCCAACAACTTAGAAAAATATTTTTGTCTTTACTTCTTTCTCCCAGCTATTATTTTTAGAATGTAGAAATTCTGTTCATCATAATAACTGCTGATATGAAATGAGACTTAAACATCTTGTAAGGTGCAAGTGTTAAGGAAATAGCAAAATAGATTTATTTTGGAGATTGTGGAAAATATGTAAGAGAAAGCCAGGAAAGGGGTCTTTAGATGATCAGGGGTGTGTCTTTGAGGGGACTTACTGCTTTGGGCTCACTTTTTTTGCTTTCTGGCAAGGCTTAGTTCTAACACATGCTAACCCCGTGCTGTTTTGTTCTCCATCCAAAATTAATGTGGCCAGCAAATCATAGATGATGGAAACCTCCCAATCTATTAGCCATCACAAACCTTTTATCTTCATAAAATCATTAACTCAAATATTTTATTATAGTGATGCATTGTGACTCACCCTTTGTAAGTTCTTAATTTCTATCCTTGTCTATTATTTTCACGATGCTCTTTAATTTCCTCCTTCTTGTATATCATGATCATACTACAAAGGTTTTTCCAAAATTCTTCATCCTCACCCCAAGCCACCATGGCCTTTCCAAAAATTCTTACACTTATCATGCTGTACTCGTGGACAGGTTTAGCCTTCTTCTCCAACCAAACTTTCTTTGCTCTTCAAATTTCTGCTTACTTTGTTTATATATCTGACAAATATGCTTCCTTCTTATTTGCCAGTTCCATGTCTTCTGTGTTTTTCTTGATTATATCATTTATTTCTCTTTTAGTAACTGTCTCAATTCTTTATATTGGAATTTTTGCCTATTTCATGGTGCTGCAGTCAGCATTTTAGTTGTGTGCAGAAAGAACCCAAGCAAAAGCAGATTGTGGAAGAATGGGTTTATTAGGTGTATGGACTCGAGGGGAGACTCCATCATGGCAGGGAAAATGATGGTGTAAGCAGAGGGTGGACATCACCTCTGCCATAGAAATGCAAACAACGGCAGGAAGATGTGCCAAACACTAGCAAGAGGAAGCTGGTTTATAACCGCCATAAGCCCACCCCTGACAACACAGCTTCAGTGAGGTTGTAAAACCCAAACTGCCATCAGCTGAGGATCTATCACTTGGAACACATTCATTTGTTTGTGGGGGACACCTGGATCAAACCATGACACAAGAGAAAAAAAAAACAAAACAAGATTTTTCTTAGTCATGTTTTCCCTCATGTGATTATAGTAATTTTGATTATGATGAAAAATGTTTAATTAATTGATTTTGTATGGTTGTTACCTCACTCCTTTCTTAAGTCACTTTTAAAACTGCTTGCTTCACCAGGCATTATGCTCTCCTGGTACAATGGTCTCATAATGGTGAGATTCAGTATCATTCTCAATTCTACAATCTCTTTGGATTATTTGCTGGAATTCCTTCATTATTTATACTCAAAACTTTGAGCACATTCCTGGGTTCAGCTCCATTCTCTTCATCTATGGTGTAGCTAGTTCACACCTCTGTCCTCAGCTCGAAGGAATCTGTCTGGAGTGTTTTCCATGGCAATTCAGTTTATGCCATCCACTCTGAGTCTGCGTGAAACTGCTTTTGAACCCTCACCACCTTGCTTCTGCAACTTTCATATTTCACCCAAAAGTTCATTTCCCACACTGTGGGGTCTATTTTAGAAAATACAGGTTTTCTCTACTTTACTCACATTATAAACCCTTACAACCAGTCTTTAGCAATCACATGTTGACTCTTCTGTTCAATGAAATCTAATGTTTTCATATCACATACTTCAAAATCACTCCAGCTGCTATTTATACATCAAAAGTCCAAAGCCATTGCATATTTTCAAGCATTGATTGCAGCAGTGTTCTGTATGAGTGCCCAGATATATGCTTGACCCTTATTGCTGAAACAAATTACCAAGGAACAGTAGCTTGAAGTCATACAGATTTATTGTCTTATGGTGCTGCTGTTCAGGAGACTAAAATAGGTTTCACTGGGCCAAAACCAAGGTGTCAGCAGTGGCTTGCTCTCTCTGGAGGCTGGAGGTGATTTGATTTCCTTGAATTTTCCAGCTTCTGGAGGTCACTTGGCTCAGGCCCCTCCCCCCCTCTTCAAAGTCAGCAAGGTAGCTTTTTCTGATCTCTGTTACCATCAATATATTTTATCCCTGATTTTAAGCATCCTACCTCCAATGTTAAGTTGGGTGTTTTAGTTGTTTGCTTACATATATCTTCTCAGATTCTGGCATTATTACTGGTAGAAAATATGCCTTGACCTGCAAACTTAACATAAAATTGTGTGTGTGTGTGTGTGTGTGTGTGTGTGTGTGTGTGTGTGTGTGTGTGTGTGTACAGAAAGAAAACACTGATGTGCATAGTATTTCACTTATATCATTTTTCCACCTTGGTTAAACATCCTGTAAATCAAATGTGGTGAAAAATACATTCATTCAAAGGTGTTTACAGTCCAAAAAAGATTTTCCTTCACAACATTCAATTAAGTTCATCATATATGTTCTCGTCTCATAATAGACAATATGCTACATGTTAGAAATAAATACTCTCCTCAATTTATACCGAGTTTTTAGGCAATCAGCAGTTCATGATCCTCTAAATTGAAAATGCATTTGATACATCTATTCTACTTCTTAGGGTAAAGTTTGTTGTCAACTTTACCAGATTAGGAAAAAAGTGACATACACTTCTTGGAATGGTCTGTGAGGGCATTTTTCAAACAAGATTAACTAAATGAGGTAGTCAAGTAGGTTGCCCTTCTGAAGGAGAATGTATATAAGGAAGCCCCAGGGGAATATGAGAGCCCTTTCTTCTCGAGTCTAGCTGCTCTTGCTTGTGTGTGCTTCTCGCCCACTCCCCTTGCGGCTTCTCTTGTCTGCTGTGCATTTGGTCTCATGGACCAAGTGGTCCTGGTCCTGTGACTCTTCCACCTGCATCCATCTGTATGGACGTGGCACCTGCGAGGTTTTGAAAATTTCCACTCTGTGGACATCTATTGTTAAACTATCCAGCCCATGAGCTAATCTCGTGAGAATTTAAGAAATTCCCCTTTTTGCATATGCAATTGGTTTGGTTCTTCTAGAAAGCTCTAAAACCCTATTGGTCATCATAGCTAGCGACACAGTGGACTACAGCTGAGAGCTATGGCTTTCTACCAATACCTCATGACTTCTCACAAGACTCTTATGGCCAATATCCACTACACAGGGAAATGATCAAATTAAAAACTGAATATATATATTGAGCTTGTATTGCTTTCACACCATTATAAATTCAAATAATCCTGAACCAAACCATTTTAAAATTTTTTTATGTATACCAATGAACTGTACAAGTTCACTGTCGTTGAGAAACAAAAAGAGAGGATTATAGTAATTCCTTTCTGGTAGGTCCTGTGATTGGGATGACTGCAGAGCCAAGTGTTTGCTTATTGTTAGATCCAACCCCAAAGTTTTTAGATTCTTTAGCTAAACTTGAAAGTTGAACAGGGACACATTACTCAGAATTGAAATATTCCCTTCTGGAGGAAGGAGGAAGGTTCAGCAGACTCATAAATGCAACAAGTACTGGAGAGCTGAAATTTAAAATGCCACAGGACCACTCCTCAAGGTTACAGGAGCAGCAAAAAGCTTCTGAGAGATAGACTCGAAAAGGTGGTTTGTAGCAATTTCTCTGAATGGAAATATTCCTTCCTGAGGAGATGAGGGATCCTCAACAAATCTCAAAGCTGAACTCTCAAAGACCTCCCTATGTGCTTACATAAAATGTAAAATAAATCACCTGCTTGGGAGAAGCCACTCTGACCATCCAAGCCGCCTGTGACTTGCGCAGTGAGCTCCAGAGATGCAGCCTCCATGAGCTGGCCATTCAGGAAGGAGTGGCCTTTGAGTCACCCACACTCCTACAGTTAATCCCTCACTCTATTCTGTAACCCTCACCAAAACTGGATTTTGGTGTAACTGTGCTTTGGTTCATCATATGAGTCCTATCTGGGGTGAACAGAAGTGTCTTTGTATCAACCCAGGAAAGAGTTGAAAATCAAAGTAGGAAAGGTACTTCAGGCTGGAGACAGAACATCAGTTCATTATTAGTGGATTAGAAAAATGCTTTTGAAAATTTTTAAATTGTACAAATATATGTTACTTTTTGATTTTTTGTTGAATTTGACTCTTTTAAGATCCTTGAATCCACTATAATTAATCCTTTGCCAGTATGAACAGCATGAGAAGAGCAAGAGAGAGAGGGGTAGAGAGAGAAAGAAATGATAAAGAGAATAAGAAAAGGAGGAGAAAATAATCACACAACCAACCCTTAATATTTCCTGGAAAAGTCCCTGGAAGTGTTCAAGGAAAACCAAACTTGCTACCAAAGTTTCTGTCCCTTTTTTATATGAAATTAAGTCTTAACAAACAGCATAATTTTTCTCTTGTTTTATCTCAGAGCAGAGATACTAAGAAAGTAAAGTCCTGTATCTCTAAGTAAAGCCACATTTTCTCATAGCATGAGAATTCAGAAAAGATGAATATCCAGCAACTTTCTCAGAGGAATTATTAGGTAGTTGTTACTTGCTATAGAAATGACAGCAAGGTTTCTAATTCCCTTATACATTTTTTTAATCTAGGGTAAAATAAATAGAAAACATTACCATCAGTGGGAAATGCTTTGGCAGGCTTTTCCTTCTTGTCTCTCTGTCAGCATTTTAATATCATTCAGACGGAGTTCAAGAGGGTCACTTTTTAATAAATGTAGAAACATGTAAAGGCTTTTATAAATAAAACTGAGCTCTCCCTCCTTTTGTCAGTTTGCTTATGCTATTCCAGGCATTCTTTCCCCTTGCTGTACAGATCGCATTATATCCTTTCATTGTTCTAGGCCTCAGCCTCACAACATGCTAATGGACCCTGCTTATGGCACATCATGCAATACCTTCCATTATATAAGTGTTTGTTTACAAAGGCATTGCCTTAAAATAGAGCTGTGGGGAAAGATAGTGCAATAGACCAATTCTATTAACTAACATCATTAGTGGAGAGATTTATTGTCACTGGAAGTAGTGCATTGCTGACAATAGCTTTGGCGAAGCCACGTCTGTTTATTCTAAGGTTTAAGGAGTGGGATATGTGACAGGGAATGAGAATATGCCATTTGATTTGCAGAAGTTTCCTGACTTCAAAGGCATCGGGAGGTGCATCCATAAAGGGAAGCCATTAGCTCTATATACTATAGCAGGACCTCTTTTCCAAAAGCCGAATCCCAGGGTAATCCCAGGTGTGCAGGATGACTGCATCAAAGGAAACAATACCTTAATGCCTTTCTCAAATAACACTGCTTTAAAAAGCAGGCCCTTTTTATAGATGGATCCTCAATATTATTTTAATGGAAAATTGTTTTCCTTATTTTGTAGAGATCATTTCTTCTCTCTCAAGCAAGTTTTGCTTTTCTTTCAACAACACTTTTGGGCATGTGACAGAGCAGTGAGCTGGGAAGAAACCCTAACTGGACAGCTGAAGAAATGATTGAATGCTTCTGAATGCTGAGAGCTGAAAGGGTCCCTGTGAGGTTGAAGCTTACTTAGTTTTGATGATGTCATTAATAATGAAGAGTCATTATAAGATCCTAAGTACAACAATGGGCTGGAAATGAATTCTAATTCTCAGAACCCATATTTGTGAAAACAAACACTTGTTATTCTCAATGGATTCGACAGTGGAGATAACCAGGCCTATTCACATCATTCTTGTAGAATACTTTTGAAGTAATACAAATAGCTAATCTGTAATTTTTTTAAAAAATAGTATTGTCTAGCCAGTCACATGCAATTGTTTACACTCTGAGAATAACTGTTGTACACTTCAGAAACAGAAATGATGATAGTGATAATAAAGCTAGGCATTTTATTGAGACAAAATTAATCTATGGAAATGGGAAGTTGGGTTCGAATATGTTCTTGTTAGACTAAAGCCACAGTAACTACAGACATAAATTGTCATTCATAAAATAGATGTCATGTGCCAGCCATTATATGATATTTTGTAAGGCATACATAAGAAATGGCTACCCTTGGAAAAATCATTTATCTAAATGAAACTCAGAGCATACTTTAACCTAAGGTAAAGTGGAGTTCGCAAGACAAAATTCATGGGATTTGTTTCTTCCTAGAAATGTCTGAAGCATGCCAGGCTTTAGGAGAAGACAAATAATTTGTAGTTCCTTAAAGAGAGTATATTGAAATCAAAACCAAATACTCAGAATGAAGGTAAGTAACCTTTCTTATCCACGTGGGCTATGTTCTGAGGTTCCCACTGAACATCTGGAAATATAGGTAGCAACAAATATTTCACATATTATATCTTCTATCTCCACACACATAATTAAGACTAATCTATATATTTGGCACAGTAAGAGATTAGCAAAAATAAGGCAAAAACCAATTAATCTGTAGTAATTAGAAAGATATGTTAAGTCCTTGCCTTGCAAGTATGAGAATCTGATTTCAATCTTCAGGATTCATATTAAAAAAAAAATTAAAGCTGTGATGGCATTCACTTGCAATCCCAGTTTATTGAGGAGTCCAAGAAGGGAAGAGCCTTGAGGAGTAATGTCCCATCAGTCTAGGATACTTGGTGAGAGCTCCAGGTCAAGGCTAGAAACTATCTCATAACAGGCAAAGAGCTAGCTCATAGTGGAGTCATTTAAAATGTTTCCTAGCAGTAGACACCATGTGCGCCAAAACCAGACATCCATTCAAGATGTGCCCACTGGTGCCTTGGGTAACCAATTGCTCTCTGATAAAATATGACACATACTCCACATAGGGGAATTCATACCTGGTACTAAAAACATATGAAAAGCTCAGGAGGTCACAGGAACTTAAAGAAAGCTATACTAATATTGTTTTGATGAATGGATATGTTGTGTCCCTCAAACTTCCTTCTAAATATTTAGAACTGTGCATAGATTAGTGCAGCCCTGAGTTTTGCTTGGAGAAGTTTCATCTTCCATTGGGAGGGAGCAATTGCTGGGAGACTCAAATGTCTTCAAAGTACAAAGAATAAGTGCCTGCTGAATGCTCAGCCCTACATGGGACATCTGTATCACCCCTTCTGAGGCTCAGGGAATATTATGGAAGAGTAACAGAAAGAACATAAGAGACAGGATGGGGAGGAGTGCTGTGAAACTGTCTTTCAGATATGGAAGGGTTGTTGTCCTTGTGAACTCATAGCAGTTGTGGTCAAGACCTGCAAAAGATG
>PVHP010019688.1:20033-31673 GCA_004024765.1 Zapus hudsonius
CCAGGAAGACCGGGATGAGTACTAAGATATACAGGATCCCTTGCCACAAGGACTAATACAGACAGCCCACAGAGGAGGATATACAACTGATCAGGGATGGGGAGGGGGGGAATTGGGGAATTCGGGATAACAACGCATGGTTTGCCCACTAAATAATGTAACTCATTATGGACAATAAATATATATTTAAAAAAAAAGATGAGGCCTGTCAACTCTCCATCATGAATGGTACAAGATCTCATGAAACCCCTTTTCACTGAGCACTTACGGTCAGTTAATGGTTCTGAAGGAGGGGACTTTTCTTTAAGGGATCGGCCTCTATTAAGTTAACTATGCTCCTTAGAATAACATTCCCACCCACTATGCTCATTTGAAGCTACCCTAAGATCAGTGGAACAGAGAGAGAGAGAGAGAGAGAGAGAGAGAGAGAGAGAGAGAGAGAGAGAGAGAGAGACGACATCTAAATAGAAATGTGACAAATTTGGAAGTGGTTCATTGGGAGGGGGAGGAGACAAGAGAAGATAGTGGGGGATGGTTATGATCAAAACAAATTATATAAATATGTAAAAATTGTTCAAAAATAAAGAAGCAGACATTTCCTGAAAATGGAAATTTGAGGATGTCAACTGACCTACGGATACACCACTACACATACACAAAGACATGTGTTTTACTGTTATAATCATGATTATTATAAAGGAAAAATGGGGATGCAAAAATTATCAAATTATTTTTTCAAAGGAAAAAAAAAGATTAATGTAGCATCCAAATTGAACAACTTCACAAATGACTACGGATTTATTTTAGCCTATGTACATATAGCCATTATATACATAACATAATATATGTTACGGTGGGAAGACGATGAATACATATATATATTAAATATGTGTTACATTTAGTGGGAAAAGATGAATATCATCTCCCCACAAACTTCAAAATTCTGTTTTGGAACTTTGAATTTTTGAGAGAAATTTGAAATATCTTGCTCAAGTTTCATCAATTATGATGGTAAAAAAGTTAGCAATCTTAATACAGGCTGCCTTCCTTGAGAAGGGGTACTGGTTTTGCCACTATTTTTCTGTGCTGTTATATTTAAATCCTCTAGTTTTGGGGATTGGAGACAGAGGTAGGAAAGTCTTCACAAAGTAAGTAACAGACATTTTTTAAGGATTAATGAGAATTGAAAATATAGACAAGGGCAGTGAGCCACGGAGAGGAGATGCCATGTGCCAAGAAGCTCAAAGGAGAGGGCATTTGGGAATAGGAAGATGTGCTTGGCTATTGAAGCTTATGATCTTGATGACACAGTGAGTGTAGAAGAGGTACCAGAGCTTTGCCAGCATCAGCTGTAAAAGGGCTTTGTATTTATTTATTTATTTTCTTTCTATGAAGTCTCACTAAATTTTTAGAGTTGGACAATGGTATAGCCAGAACATAATGTGTAAGACTTAACTATGACCACGAAGTAGAATGGGTAAGAGGAGACAAAGACATATTAGTTATAAGTGAATTTAATAAACAGAGACAATGGCAAATAAAATTGAAATGAGGTCTTATGCTGTCTTAATGTTCTCATAAGTAGGTGACACCATGACCTTGACCACTGGCACTGCAGAGGTTAATTTAGGGAAATGACAGTTGTATACTGGACAGAGCCGTGCTTCTCAATAAATGATAATTTATTTCCACCTCAAAAAATTTTCCATAGTTTCACAACTTTCTTGTGTTCCATACTTAATATATGCTACTTTCAGTTTGCTTAAATATTTCATTTTAACAAAGATACTTTAAGAACAGTCTTTCAGTCAAATCACTGCATCCCTAAAGTTACAAATTAAAAACACCAACTTATGCCAGGGAAGAAAAAGTATGTGCTTAAAAGTTTCTAGTTGTCTTAAATTACAATTGGGTATTTTTCCAAATGTTATATAGGTTCAGAAATATATTATCATGTATTTTAAAAGTGATATTTTAAAAAATTTAATTTTTTAGGTTTCAATAATATACCAACCATTGTAGAACCAATGATTTTACAAATTCTCAACATATCATGTCAAATGTTATTTTAAAAATATTTTTAAAAGAATGAGAGATGGAAATAGGCAAAGAGATAGAAAGAGAGAGAGAGAGAGAGAGAGAGAGAGAGAGAGAGAGAGAGAGAGAGAGAGAGAGAGAATTGGTGTGCCAGGGCCACAAACCACTGAAAATGAACTCCAACTCCAGATACATGTGCCACCTTGTGCAACTGGCATTACATGGGTACAGGGAAATTAAACTCAGTCCTTCTGCTTTGCAGGCAAATGCCTTAACCACTGAGAAATCTTTCCAGCCCAAATATTCATGTGTTCAATACCAATGTTTCAACAACTTCAAGGGTATGACTTTTATGCATTTATTTATCTATTTATCTGTATTACAGCAGCAAAATCAAACTGCAGAAGTGTCCCAAGTCTCCTTCATAATTGCAGAGACTGTGTGTCAGGATACTAGATACATCTGTTCATTATCATAGGGATGGAAATAGGAGACTGAAGAAAGCATTCAAACGCAGTCCAGGGTCACTGATTGAGCCATGAGTGACTGTACCACCAGGAAGTCCCTGGGGTAACTTATGAGAAGCTATAGAGCATTGAAGAGCCTTGCATGCACCATGGTAGTTCATGAGAAAGTGCACCACTAGAGTCCTTTGGGTAACTTAATACAGCTACACTGGGAAGAGAAGAATCCTACCTCAGTCACATGCTTACCCCGTATATGACCTCAGAGAAAGATGTCGGTCCAATGAGGATGGGGTGAAGACTGGAGACCTGTGAAATGCCTGAACTTCCTAACCTACTTCAGTAAGATGTGAGTTCACTGGATGTCAGGAGGGTCTTGTACTATCACAACTGTTCTAAGGCAAGAGAGCAATGGACAAGGCCAAGTTAGAAGAGGCACACAGCACCTTGTGTCCACATTCAATCGATTATCAACTATGAAATGCCCCACAGAGCTTCGAAGTGCTAAAGGTATTGTCATTTTCTGGTTCATGAAGCTCACCATATGCAGGAATCTAAGTCCTTGAGGTGTAAATGTATGGTTGTGCCTTCATGCAGGACACAGTAAATGTCACTTGTCCAAACTATTGGACACCAGCCGTTGCTGGGAAATGAAATGATTCACATTGATCACATGAATGATAAAGGAAACTATAAGCGTTCTTCAAATATGTATTTCAAAGTAATGTGTTTGTTATACATGGTGAGGTGCACTAAGCAGTTAAGTCTATTTTTCTTTTAGCAAAAAGATCTGAACAAATTTGTAAGGTACTTATCTAAATTTATGAAATCATTGACAAAAATAAGTAATCCTATCCTTAAAGGAACTTGAAACTAGTGCAGCAAAAGGCAGAAGGAAATAACTTCTTGAGAGACAAAGCCATGCAGAGGGCACCAAGCAGATCAGAAATTGCCTCCATCTCTTTGAGCAAGGGAAGGGTCAGACTCTTGTGTGTTTTCTTTGTGTGTTCTTTTATCATTTTATCCTTAAAAAAGAGCCACAAGACTTTTAAGCCTAACATTTTTTTTTCCTCTGAATATCTGTCACGCCCTAGCTTTTGGAATAAGAAACTTTTATATTTCTTTTGTAGGAATGCTTTGACAGAGCTCAGCCTGCATTTACTCAGAACATATTGGGGTAGACCTGCCACAACTAGCAATGAGCCCAAATAAGACTTGAGAAGGTTGGAATCCTGCGCATGCCTTGAGAGCTGTCCCTGTCTAAGCCCGTCATCACACCAAACTTGATCCAGAGAGTACCCTATAACCTTTGTCCAGTCATTCTTTAGAGACTTCAGCTTCTGGTTGTGCTCGAGCTATCACCAAAATGATCTGATTGTGTTTCAATTATTAATATAAGTGTAGAATCTATTCTATGTATTATATGTAGAACTAAGTGAAAATGTAATTAGGGCTATTGTGCTCAGAGAGTTTACCACCCTCATACATTTTATCCAAGAACCATGACAAGCAATTTGGAAATTTAAAAGTATGAATCATGTGATAAACTATGCAAGGGTAAAGAAACATATTTCCAAGGTAGGAAATTTAAAGTTCATGGGGAAATTCATAGAAGATACCATTGTATTTAGCTGAAACTGAAGATCCTCTATCAGGGAGCAAACAGAGGGAGGGTGGGGAAGTAGAGAAGAGGAAAGCATGTTTGGTGGAGAACCGAATGTCCTCGACAGATACGCAAGGCTCTGAGGTAGGCATTAATGTGTGCACTGTAAAAGCGGCAATGCTGCTTTTTTACACTGTCCATGCTGAGAACAGTGCAGAACGTATGACCAGGAGACCTGGATAGAGTGTGCATGGAGGTTTTCAATGTTTCAGGTTAAGAATTTTAATATTAAGAGTAGATGGAATTCATGGAAGTAGGGAGAAATCACGGAAGCAGTGAAATCATGGAAGCAGAGGGAAATCATGGAAGGGGATTTCGTACAAAATTTTTTGAAAGAATTACAAAATATTAAGAATTACTTTCTCATAGATTTCATTTGGAGCCTACATAATAGGCCCAGGGTTATTCATCTCTTGCTGGGATGTCGGCCATCATCCAGTGTCTTATTAGTGGAGTTGGGTTGGCCATGGCTCTCTCAATGACTTCTGAAAAATACAGAGTCTTCATCAGAGAGTGAGATCAGTATAGGTTCAATGAGGCACACATTGCTAATTTCACAAGATTCTGTTGGTTGTAGACCCTCATATATATTTAATATAATGTAAAAAAATTAATGATATTATTGCTAACTTTAACAAGAAAACAACATAATTAAACTAATATTAATGATAGAATGTAAAAATAAAAGTAATTTAAAAATTAATAATATTTTTTAAAAAAGAATAACTAACATATTTTTAAAAGTAATTCCTGGCACAAACCTTTTTTGGCTTGTGGGACTAATAGGCTCATTTCCATATTTGCATGCTTTCGTTCTTAAGAATATATTGATGTCATGAATACATAAAATTCATGAAATTATCATTTAAATAGATGACTTTATATCTCCCATAAATATTCAAGACACAATTTAGAGGCTGCAAGTGGTCTTCAATTGAGGATACTGTACTTGTTTGGTTTCCTTATATTCTCATTGGCTCACTGATGAGTATCAGTACATGATATATTGAAGGTGTTTCCCTTATCGTTTTTCTGTAGCTTTTTCCTACTCAAGGTGATTTCCAAATATCAAAGTACACAACCAAAGAAAACAACTTTGTTTCATTATCAACTCATATTTCGTTTTTCTTGTTTTCCCTAAGGTGACTTTGGTAAATAGATATATCTGCACAAAATAAGTTTCAGTATTTTTGTTTCTTATGCAATTTCTTCAAAATCAATATGAACAAGAGTTTTACCAAAGCTGGGAAATAGTAAATTCATTGAAACCAAAACATCCTAATTTTAAATTAGAACTCTTTTAGGGTGTTGATATTTGTACTCTTTTTTTTAATGATAAAGGCAAGAAGAGTGAAAGTTTGAGGGCTACAGAACCTCTGGTTTAACAATTATTTAACAAAACAAATGTAGAGAACTCATAAATCAGAAAGTGGTTGTGATAAAACTTAATCTCTTTTTGCTTCAAATTAGATTGGTTCAAAATCATTCAGTGACTGTAAATTTGGATTAGACTAAAAGAAACACCATAGATGCACCGTAGTGACTCGGCAGAAGAAAGTATATTTTATTAATCTGTTGTTGGAATATTCACTCTAATATTTTTGGTATATTATTATATGTGGTGTATGCATGTGCAATATGTCTATTGTGTGTGTTCCTGTGGTGTCTGCATGTATGTGTAGATATGCTCTTGCCTATGTGTGCAAAGACTAGTGAGAGCAATAGGTGTCCCTCTCTGCTGCTGTCCCTGCTTCCTTCCTCACAGAATCCAGAACAGATGAAGCTTTTCAGCAAGACTGGTCGACCATCTGGCCCAGCAATCCTTCTGCCTCTACTGCCTCTCATCACTGGTGGGAAAAGGATGTGTGTTCACATCTCTCTTCTGTCATCAGTGCTGAGGTTCGAACCCAGGCACCCACACTTTCACTGCAAGTACTCTTCCCTAGAGCCCTCTGCCTTGGTACCACTTACTCAACTTGGGAAAAATAAAGATATAAACAGTAACATCAAATTCTCACTTATGAGAGCTGCATCCAGATCCTTCCACTAAACCATCACATCCTTGTCTATGTGTTTCTGTGTTTTAGAGGAATGTGAATTGAAAGGCTAAGTTTAAGTCATGCTCTGGGTGATGTATATTTCCACCAGGAGGAAAGTCCCACTTGTGAGCAGTGGTAAAAGCCACAGTACTGTGAAGTCTGGAGAAAAGAAAATGGGCTCCTCCAGAGCTCCTCCATGACTACAGCTTTCAGACTCAATCTGAGGCTGAAGGAGGTTCCTGGAGGCAAGGAAAGGCCACACACATTCGGAAATTTTCCTCATACCAAAAGGTTAAGTGTGTGAAATCTGTGATGCTGAAATAATACTGATCTATCACAGGAACATGACCTTGTTCTACCATTTACCAGTTTAAAAATGTTCGCAAGCTAATGACAACCATCTCAGCCACAGGAACGCTCACCATCTTCTCACATTTTTCTTCCTCTCACAATCAAAATGGCCTTGCTTCTTGATGGCCATCACTTACTGGGAGGAATCTTTTCTTCCCTTCACAAAAGGGCCTGGAGTTAAAGATATTTTGTTGTTAGTTTGTCAAAGGAAGCATTTAAATACGTAGCATATAATGTGTTTATGCTTCTAATTAATGTGCATAATGAGAATATATACATACATGTATGCTTTATATGATCAAGTAATAAATATGATTTGATTTTAAATCTGTTTCTTTTGAAAAGTTTTATGAAACATTCAATATATTTTAGAAAGAATATTGTAGGAAGGATCTGGAAATTGGATCTTAAACCTATTATATCACAGACTAATTGTGTGACTTTGTCTTAACCAAGTTATTTAAGTAAAACTTTAACTAGATAGTGTTGAGGCTATATTCAGTTCTATTTAACTGTACTTGACTATGGGCTCCAAAGTAAAGAATGAAAGCCATCCAGTTTCTATATACTAACTGCATATTAGCATATTTCTGATAGCAATTGTCGGGACGCAGGCACACCCTGGCTTAGGTTTAGGATGGCTCCTGGCAGCTTTGTAAACAAGTTTCAGGAGGCAGTCCTGATTGGCTATTGCACATCATGCTCACAGCATGCACAGGTTCCTATCGTAGATTGATCGTGTATCTGCCACATGAACAGCTCCCTGAGCCAAGGAGCTCTATATATTCTGTTGCATTTAGGCAATAAACAATGCAGCATTCTTCCACCCATAAGCGGTGTGTATGTGTTATCATTGCCTCCACGGGCCCCCGGAGACCTCTGTCCCAACAGCAATTCTATTGGGGACAGTCAATATTTTGTAGAGCAGGAACATTCTCTTCCTTCTCCATGAAGGAGATGAGGCTCTTTATTTCTACAAAGTCATTGATGAAGGAGTCAAGAATCATCATAATAACTGGGGAATTGGCTGTACACTTTCCCTGTTAGCAGTGGGGGAGAAGAGACCCCATGCCAGGTGACTCCTATGAATGATGGATGAGGCGCAGAATAACATCGTGAACAATTTGCCAGTTACAGTAGAAATGGAGCAAAAGCAAACGTGTAGTTCTGAAGTAAGGGAGAACTTGAATCCTACATGAGGCCCCAGGTCGGGTAGTCAATATGGAGAATAACAAGGTTGGAGTCTAGCACAGTGTTTTAAAATGAGCTCAACCGACATCAATGTCATGGTGACACAGAGGATGAGGCACAAGGCTGCTAGCCAGGGTGATTATAATGAATATTTAAAATCAAACATCTAAGGAGATGTTATTATGTGGCAGATTCTACAATTAATTAATTCAGCTATTCTTTCTCCTTCTTTGCTCTGGTTTGAATGTGCCCTCCAAAATTCATTCTGGAATTTAATTGTCATTGTCACAGTATTACAAAGTAGGGCTGTTAGTGTTTAGTTCTCGCAAGATCTATCCTCATGAATGGGAAAATGACATAATAAGAGGAGGTTAGTCATTAAGAAGTATGCTAGTTATTTTGAGAATGGGTTTCTGAGGAAAACAGTAAGTTTAGCCTGTTTTCTTTTCTCTGTCTCTTTTTTGTTCTTTTTCCATGGCCTCTTACAACAGGAAGGCCTTTATCAATCAGAACTTGCTCTTAAATTCCCCAGGATCTGGAAAACATGAGGGGGAAAAAAAGCTTTTTTTTACTTTTGTATTTTACCCATTTGTGGTATTCTGCTATTACAATATATAAGAAACCAAGACACACACACACACACACACACACACACACACACACACACACACACACACCAAAGAACACTGTTGAAACATAAAGATTCATTAGCAGTATTTTACAGATGAAAAATCTGAAGCATGGTGACATAACATGACATAAAGTTCTCATAGTGACATAATATGACAAAAAGTTCTCATAGTGAGTCTACCAGTAAATGGCAGAGGTGTCTGTACCAGGAATGGTCTTTCCTCAGACGCCATTAAACTACAACAGGTTTATTTTTTTAAATAAACAGACCAATGCTTAATAAAAACAAAGTATCTGTTTTCATAATCACTAGTATCTTAAAGGAATTGGGATGCGACGCATAGTGTTATGCCTTCCTACTGTCCAAGAAATACTTGCTATTTACCTAAAAAAATGAAGATATTTCATGCTTAAATCCTCCTAAGTTCTTATTTCCCTATAAATTGTTCCTAGAAAGTGATCTCATTTTGAAAAAGGCACTTCAGAATATGTTTGTAGTCACTAGGTGGGGTTTGAACATGGCCTTCCCACATTCCTCCACCTTTATGTTGGCTGACTCAGATTCCTCACAGGTAAGAATACCTCAGATAATTTCTAAATATTATCATGAGAACATAGTAATATATGTTCATTATAAGAAACTGTTCTGTGCTTCATCACCAAGACCCAGATGTAAGTAGCTTAATGTTATTTCCTATCCATATGAGGTGAAGGGAGTGGTCTACATCTTGTCACTACAGAGCTGACTTCAGATGAGTCAGAGAGCACAAACAGGAGGAAAAGGAGAAGAAAAAGACTAGCAGAAGCATGAACAGAATAAGGAGGAGGAGGAGAAGAAAGGCTGGAGACCATAGGCAAGAACCACAAAATATAACTTATGCTTTTCCGTCATTATATTTTAGTACTGTGGGTTGAACAAAAGGTCAGATGCGTACAAGGCAAGATCTCTACCAATAAGATTTGTCTCTCAAGCCCTCCTGATATTTTCATAAAGATACTTACATCATAGGACAGTACCCGGATACCAAGAATTCTGGAAAATAAGATCCGTGTCCCCCTCCAAAATGGAAAAGAATATTGCAAATAGCAGGCTCCTTTTTTTCTCATGCCCATAAAAGGTTCAGCAGAATGCCTGACATAAGTTGTACTCAGTTGAACTGCTGTTGCTGTCTCTCAAAGCCCTAATGGCTTTAAGCATTCTAAGAAATGAAATGGAAAATTATTTTAATTAAATGATAGATAACCAAATGTATCTTATAAATAGCATGTTGGGAATACCACAATGAATTTTACTCAAGCCTGAGTACACACATATTGAATGTAAGATGATAACTAATGAAAAATTTTCACATTATATAATCACCTCTCTAAAAAATGACAAAAACACATATTAACATTTGAAATCAAAATAAAAACAGCTTCATAAAAGAAGCATTAGGAAGCATATAGCATGTACTTTCTAACTATCCTCTGAATTTCTAATTAATAATGGATGGAGAAATGAGTCCAAGAGATGATATCAAATTCTACCATTTCCTTCTCACAGATGTCTCTTTCAGAACTGTATCACTTTGCTCTTTTGCCTGCAGTCCTCCAAGGAGCTAACCCTAACCTGCCTCCATTAGCCTCAGTGTTGAGAGGATATGAAAGATCTGAAGCTGTCTAGATTAATATTTAAAGAAATCAAAGGAAATTCACTTATAGTACTTGGTAGGTAATGCCAGAGTGGAATCAGCTTCATTATATCAGAGATGTGTTGCCAAGAAAAATAAAGAATATAAGAAATAAAATCAATTCAAAGAGAAGCTACTATACCAGAAAGAAAAGTACATAGTACTTGAAAGAGAATTTTTTTCTGCACCATCCTTAGAGATTTATCAAAGTGGAGTTCAAGAATTGACTGAATGTGTCAGGACCAAAATGAAAAGTTAGCGGTCTGATTTGAAGAAGAAAGGTAAACTAACAAAGAATGTTCTAGCAGAAGGGAAGATGATGGCCTAAGAAAGAGAAGAAGAAGAGGAGGAGGAGGATGAAGAAAAAAGAAGAGGAAGAGGAGGAGGGGGAGCAGGAGGCAGAGGGGGAGGAAGAAGAGGCAGAGATACAGTTAGAGGTGAAAGAGGAGGAGAAGGTAAAAGAAGAGGAATAGACAGAGGTGGAGGTGAAAGAGGCGGGGCGGCAGCACACCACATGAGAAGTTAGACTTGAAGAATATGGTGTGGACTTTGCTCAATTGTGGAACATAGAAATAGCAAACCTGAACTCTCATTCTTTTACCATTCAAGCTTCAATGTTATGGCTGATACCTTACAATACTGGTTCTTCCAACCTGTTGATGACTCTATCTGAAATGAAAATACCATTGATGCCATGACATGACACATATGTGCACATCCAGATAACAAATCCTTCTGAAATCACGGGATGCACAGTGGTCTCTGGCATGTACTCTTCTTTCCAATCAATTTGGAAACAGCTGATGGAGATGCGTATAATTACCGTTATTGACCACTGAGTCTTTTTCATAGTTTGAAATGCACCCTTTAAGATATGAGTTTGCACTGAACAATAATGGTGATTCTATACTTGAACATTCTTGTTTCAGATTCCTGTAATCCTTCCTCGTGAAGGATTTGCTAAAGCAAAAGGCCCATCCCTTTAGTTATGCTCCCAGAGGATTCCTCTGGGTAATGCTTACTGAGAATTTACCTAGGAAATGCTATTAGGAAGACAACCCCTGAGTAGATTCCTCATCTGCTCAGTCTGTGTGCACACTATGCTCCAGGGAGCTCCATAAACAGTCGTGTTGGGTGGGAGACAAGAACACTGAAACTCACTCTGTGGCTTAGCAGAAAACTGAGCAGCAGCCACATTGCTCGTATCAAGAGAGCCAGACCAGCTCAGGTCTTTGCACATTGGAACAATGAGCATATATTCCCATCAATCCTGCGCAGGGCAGCACATTTGCTCTGGGTTCATGTCCAGAAGACAGCATTCTGTAGCCCATCTCCCATCTTTGTGCGCTCATATTGTCCCACCTCCTCTTCCATGAAGTTCCCTGAGCTTTGGAGGATGTGGTTTAGAAATCACGTTTAGGGCTGAGCACACAGTATTTATAAACCTGGGTATTAACCTCTCCCTTTTGAATTGATATCTTCTGTGTTTGAAGCTGTAAGTACCAACAGTCTATAGAAGGGATATATTTAGAAGGCAGTTTGACATGCTGTCCAATCGAGCCTGTCGATATCCCATCATAGGTGAAGGGGGG
>PVHP010019689.1:9215-31561 GCA_004024765.1 Zapus hudsonius
TTTTTTAAAACTTCATACTCTACTTATTATTGCAGTAACTTAAAAATCACTATTATTAACAATTTAGCAATAGAAAAAAATAATTATATTGTCAAGTAAGAAAAAAATTCAATCATGTAATTTATGGATGTGGAAAAAACTGGAAAGAGTTTTGCTAGAGGTAAAAGATGGTGATAAGATCACACAGAGGTATAATCATGTTCTGGGCAAAAGATGGAGGATGACTAATGTTCTAGTTCTGAGACCTGAACTACCATGAAATCCACAGTGTCACCCCACCCTCCTTCCTTCCCAGCACTGACAGGCTCTTTATCAACTTGTGAAGCAGCAGTTGCTCTTATGTTGTTGTGATGTGCAAGTTGGAGAGCTCCCTTCATCAGGATGCTATTATCCCCAAGAACATAGTGCTTTTCAAAAAAGAAGACAAAGAAAAGAAAAAACAAATCTTAAAAGGCTGATTACACAAAATTCTGTGCACTGTTATTTACTCATTAAATGAAAGACACAGAGGGGGAAAGGGGAACTTTTCACAGATAGGATGGTTAAAAATTAAAACTTTTAGGAAGTCATTTTGAATGTTAAAACCAAAGCCTAAGCCATTTGCTAAATTAAAGTTGGTGCAATCAACAACAGAAAGCAACCTAGGTTCAGTCTGACCTGTAATGTTCATTCAAGTCAGCCTACCCTTTGCTGTTCATCTGATATATACTAAGAACCCTAATGATTTTCTGCCCACTGCCTCTAACTTTAAGGAACTTAATCCCTGTGTGTTTCATCTCTCCTTCTGCCTCCCATGCTTTCCCTGTCTCTCCCATCTTTCTCTTTCCTTTTCTTCCCTTACATGTTTTTCTTTTTGCTATTCTGCCCATCTTTGCTCTCAAACCCACTCCCTCCGCAGTCTGTGATTACCACATCTGAATCAAGAACTATACGTATAGCTCATGCCTGGGATCTGCAATGCCAGCGCCTGGGAGATGGGGGTAAGGAGAATCAAAGGCCAGCTTGGGTTACATGATACCCTGGTACCCACGGTGACACATGGCTTTAATCCCAGCACTCAAGGAAGCAGAGGTAGGAGGATCTCTATGAGTTCGAGGCCACCCTGAGACTACATAATGAATTCCAGGTCAGCCTGGGCTAGAGAGTGACCCTACCTCCAAAAACAAAAACCATAGAATGAATGTTCCTAGGCTGGGGATGCCCCCTCCTCACGGGCACCATGAGGAGCATGCTCCTGGATGAAATGGGGCTCATCTACTTGAACAGACAACTTCACAGTCACTAAAGTAGTTTAGTAAGGAACCAACAATAACCCAGATCCATCCATTGGCCTTGCTTATGTTTAAAAATGTACATGAAAGAAAGTCTGGGTTTTTTTAGTTAATCATCATACAAAAGTCTGCTGGTGGGAACTCTCTGGCCACTACATCGTATTTAGTCCTTGTTTCTAAAATAATAATGAAGGGGAGGAGATAGCAGAAAATCTGATGGTGGCATAAAACGATTATTGCCTGGTGCTTTAGGCTCTCGTGAGAACAAGGAAATGAATGGTCTGCACTTCAGACAGCCTCAGACACCCGCAGACAACATCTAACAGGTTTCCCATGACTTGCCTGCCCACCACAGGAATGCCTTTGAAGTCAGTGGGAAACGCAAACTTCACAGAGCAGCTGCATATCTTGGCCTCTTTTTAAGATCAGGACAACATCTACACTGACCTTATTACAATCAACATGCTTTATTCTTAACTGCAAAACAATCAAATCTTTCTTTCCATCTCACACCCAAGCATAATTACAAACTCCTAAACTGACTGGCTCTAAGCAAGAACACATCACCTTGACAATGTCCTTAGACTCCATGGTCCTAGGAACAACGTGTGTTATCCTCAGATTCACTGCCACTAACGAACTTCCATCATTATACTTTGGTGGCTAAATCTCACCTCACCTTCCATATTTTGCCTCAGTTTCATGCCAGATCCCTCCTACCCACCATTCTTGGGGGCTGTCTTCAAGTAGAATTGCTCAGAGAATGCAAGTTCCTTCCTTCAATTTTATATTCGTTGCTTTGCCATTTGTTCTTCTTGGCAAATATTAACCAATATTCAAGCTTGACCCAATGCTTTCTAAGCAAAGGGGAGATGTAGTAAAATATAATAAAATATTGCTGATGTTTTAAGACATTATGTTTCATGAAGCATAGATAACAAGCATATGATATAATACCAGTGTATAAACACAAATGAAGTAAACACAAGTAAATGCATAGCAATGATAAACACTGATTTCAGGGAATGACACGCCTTCTTTGATAAAGTTGCATGTTGGTTTCTGCTGTCCAAAGCAGTGGTTCTGCCACATATGGTGACATATACATACAGACCCAACACTCAGGAGGCTGAGCTAGAAGGATCTCAAGTTCCAGGCCAATCTAGGCTGCATAGGGAAACCTTGTCTCAAACAAAACAAAACAGAACAAAGGAGTAGTTCTTAATTTTTGTTGTGTTTTGTTTCACTACTACAAGTGATATATAACTTACATGCAGGACATGTTCCCATAGGTGTGCTGAAATATCCTTAGTGACCTTTTAAAATATATATTTTATTTATTTGCAAGCATAGAGATATAGAAAGAGAGAGAGAAGGAAACAGAATGAGCACGCCAGGGCCTCCAGCCACTGCAAATGAACTCCAGATGCATGTGCCAATTAGTGCATCTAGCTTTACGTGGGTACTGGGGAATCGAACCTGGGTCATTAGGTTTTGCAGACAAGCAAATTAACCGCTGAGCCATCCCTTTCCAGCCTGGTGACCATTTAGAATTAGGTTATGGGCCATCTATCTCCTATTAGGAGCAGATCCAGAATTTGTAAGCCTAACAAGTCTACAAATTTGAGACATTTCATTAAGATAACATATTATGAAATTAAATGTTTAAGATGAGAAGAAGTAATCTCTCCACATATCTCAAATGTCATAAAGCAAATAGTATAAATAACACAAATATATAGAAAAAATAATTTTTTATTTAGTAACTTCATTTTTATGACTTTTTGGCTATAGGATTACTGTCAACTTCTGTCAGATCTTCTTTCATGTGGAGGTTTCAGTTTTTCCTTTTTCTTAAGTAAGCACTGATACTAAATGTAATTCTCTGCCTATCTGTGCCAGCCCTTCCAATACCCTCTGCCCATAATCACGTGATTTCCTCAGAGCTCCTGGGGACAGAGCCAGATCCTTCCTTACTGCTACTGTCAACAGTGCCCCTGGAGCAGAGCACTGATGCTCTCAGAGTCTCTGGTCCACTGGGTACCACAGCTGAGGAGAATTATATGCAGGGCCACACTTGGTTCCTAAGCAGTTCCATTATGTCTAAGAAATCCTGTCCTCATGAATAGTTCTACAGCTTTTCATTCTCCTCTTGAGGCTGAGAATAGCCCAAAGTCTCAGACTCTTCTCTTTCTCGCCAGGGCTTTTAGCCACTGCAAATAAACTCCAGATGCATGTTCCATCATTGTGCATTTGGCTTTACTTGGGTGCTGGGAAATCAAACCTGGGTGATCAGGCTTTGCAGGCAAGCACCTTTAACTACTGAGCCCTATCTCCAGCTGATTTTTGGATTATTAGTCATGGATATATTTAAGTCTGTAAGTCAGGACCTATATCTTCTGTATTCTTTATTGGGACTTCTCAGGTGCACTTTTGTTTTCTTTTATTTTTTAAAAAATAATTTATTTATTTTATTTATTTGCAAGTAGAGAAAGGGAGAGAAATTAGTGGGTGCATCAGGGCTTCCTGCCACTGCAAATGAACTCCAGATGCATGTGCTACTTTGTGCATCTGGCTTCACATGGCGATTTGAATCCAGGCTGTCAGGCTTTGCAAGTAATCACCTGCAAGCACCAAGCCATTTTCTCCAGCCTCTGTTTTCTTTATTCTATCATTTATCAATGGTAACTGAGAGAACTTGTCAGATTCACATCAATGAAGAAAAGCTACAGGAAGCTGTCTATGACTGTGGGTAGGTTACTTGCTCTTCATAAGAGAAGCAGATTGCTTCTCATCACACAACTTACAGTAATATTTAAATTATAAAAAAACCTCTTTCAGTCTCAAGTGGCTTTTGTGTCTATCAAACTGTTTTTGTGAGAACTAGAAAGCTGGTAACTATTCTGTGGGAAGCTGAAACCAGTGGAGTTGAGCAATCAAATGCAGAAGGCTGACAGATAGTTATTTCCCAAAATTAAGCCAGGAGAACTCCAGGAAACAACTGCCATCCCAAGTACACATGCTGATAGTCTGAGAAGGCTGCTGGGAAAACCACAGATTTCTGGTGATAGCACGGGAGAAGGAAATGTGGGACGAAAGAGCTGAGAATGGCAAAGAGAAGCAAAGAAGTTAGACTTCCAAAAGGGCGAAGCCAACAGAAGTAAGGAAGTGTCTATTGTGAGACCAGAAGGATAAGAGAGCAATGAAGCAATAAAAATTCAGGAATCAAAAAAAGAAGAAAGGAGCCGGGCGTGGCCTTTAATCCCAGCACTTAGGAGGCAGAGGTAGGAGGATCACCATGAATTCAAAGCCACCCTGAGACTACATAGTGAATTCCAGGTCAACCTGGGCTAGAGTGAGACCCTACCTCAAAAAACCAAAAAAGAAAAAAAAGAAGAAATGAGTAGGGGAGGTGTGGCACATGCCTTTAATACCAGCACTAGAGAGGCAGAGTGTGATGGTTAGGTTTTTTTGTCAACTTGGATCTTTTTAATTTTCTTGGGTGGGTCTCTGAGGATATTTACAGGAAGGCAGCCTCTCAGCAAGGGGCAGGATGTAAAGAATCTCAAAGAAGCTAGATGTAACATCCTTTCCTGTGTGGGCCATGCAGAAAGGAAGTTCCAGAGACTCAGGAAGCCATTAAGTCTGGGAAAGGGTTGTGAGACCCCACTCTAAGCCTATATAAAGGAGAAGAAATTCTCTCCTTGACCCTCATGCCTTTTCCCTGTTCTGTGTGTGTGGTGTAGGTGATGGGTTTTTCTCTCTGCTGTGACCTGTGAAAGAAGGCCAGCCTCTTTTGCTGTTACGGAACTTCCCCACAATCTGTAGTTTCAATAAATACTTTCCTGCCCCAAGTTGTGCCTAGTTTGAAGATTCATCCCAGCGGTGTGTGGCTGACTATGACAGATTTGGTACCAGGAGTGGGGTGATTCGCTGAGATGAATCTGACCATGTGGATTTTGATCTTCTGAAACTTGTGTGCTTGATGAATGGACATGGACTTGATACTTGCAGCTGAAGATGCCTTCCAGGGTGGTAGGCCAAGTTTTATAGACTATTCTGGTGAGAATTTTGAAATGCTCAGTACAGAGAGAATTGCATTTGGAGGCCTGGCTTGTGAACTTTCTATGGGGAAGGAAAGACTACAGAAAACCTTGATAGAAGTGTTTGCCTGGGCCAAGGGGTGGATGCATCCTACTGCCCATGCCCAGAGAGTTTGACCAAGGTTAAATTTAAACAATGGACTGTGTGCCTGGCTATGTAGATATGGGACTGAGAATTTAAGATTTGAAGTTAGAAAAACCTCAAAGCAAGTTTAACTTACTGGCAAAGACTGGCTTTTGATTATGGCCCAACTGCTTTACATTAAAACAATGGAGAGATACCTGAGGTATTTCCACCCAGGAAGGACAGAAAGATGGACTATGCAAACTCTTTGGAAAGGAAATCGCTGGAAGAAAGGAATCTGCTCTTCAAAGTCATGTCTATTTTGTCCCTGAATTAACAACATGGCTGTGTCCTGCATAGCTGGTATTGCTTTTGGAAGTATGAGGAATGCATGCATGGAGTGGGCCATGAAGTGCACACGGTTCCAGGAGCCACTGCTGATATGTGGTATATGGAAGAGGGCATAAAGTCCCTGATTGGCAAGTAAAGCCATTGGAAGGTGGACTATGGTTTACAATGGAGACCCAAAAATGTTTTGGACATACCAGGACTTTGCAAGGGCTACCATGGAGCACTGTTGGCCTGGGATGGAAGTTTCCCCAGGTACTCAGCCAAGCTGGAGGGACAGAATCGGAAAATCTGGAGACTGTCAGTCACTGGTTGTGCTATGGAACTTAAACTGCAGATGTGGATGTTTGCTGATGTTTGTTGATTTTACATTGGCCCAGTCTTTCCTTGTTATGCCTCAAAGCAGTTGGAAATGTTTGCTCTGTGCCATTAAATGTTAACATATAACTTGTTTTGGTTTACAAAACTCACAGTTCAGGGACCGTGCCTTATGTTGGGAGGAGATTATACATTTCCAGTTGTATCTTGTTACTGTCTTCATTTAGGAATTAAACATGATATAAGGAGATGTGGTTTGATGTCAAGTTCACAAGGGGTGGACTTGTGATGGTTAGGTTTTGTTGTCAACTTGGATCTTTCTAATTATCTTGGGTTGCTCTCTGAGGATGTTTACAGGAAGGCAGCCTCTCAGCAAGGGGCAGGATGTAAAGAAGCTCAAAGAAGCTAGAAGTAAACATCCTTTCCTATGTGGGCGGTAAAGGAAGGAAATTCCAGAAACTTAGGAAGCCATTAAGTCTGGGGAAGGGTTGTAAGACCCTACCCAAAGGTTATATAAAGAGAAAGAAATTCTCTCCTTGGCCCTCCTGCCTGTTTGCTATTGTTTGTGTGGTGTAGGCGATGGGTTTTTCTCTCTGCTTAGACCTGTGAAAGAGGGCCAGCCTCTTTCACTGTTCTTTCACTGTTACGGAACTTCCCTCAATCTGTAGTTTCAATAAATACTTTCCTCCCTCCCCCAAACTTTGCCTGGTTTGAAGATTCATCACAGCGGTGTGTGGCTAACTACGACACAGAGGTAACAGGTAGGAGGATCGTCATGAGTTTGGGGCCAGCCTGGGACTACAGAATGAGTTCCAGGTCAACCTGGGCTAGAGTGAGACCCTACGTCAGGGGAGAGAGAGAGAGAGACAGAGACAGAGACAGAGACAGAGAGAAATGGAATGAATTAGAGCCATAAGATTCTGATTTTTTTAAAGCTATGTTGGGGATTGAACCTAGGGTCTTATGGATGCAAGGTGAATACTCTACCACTTAACTCCAGCCCTGAACATGGGAGGTTTAAACCTTAGACAGTGCCTGATTTTCAGGGCATGCATCTAAGAACATGGTAATGGGTACAATCTACTAACCCACCAGAGATGCACAAGATAGCTCTCCTCTCTTGCCAGTGAAACCTCTGATCACACTCTGCAAGGCTTCACCAGATTCTTCCATTGTTATGGTTAATATGAAATGTCCCCATGGGCTCATGTGTTTGAGTACTTGGTGGTTTTGTCTGTGGAGACTGCAGAAACTCTTAGGTGCTCAACAGAGGAGGGTCATTGATGTTGGTTCTTTGAGGATGATAGCTCAGCCCCACTTAAAGTCTATCTCTCTGCTTCCTGGTCCATCATGATGTGAACAAGCTATAAGCTCCCACTGCCATCAACTGAGGCACATTATGCCTCCTCTGAAATGATTGGCTGTATTCCCTGAACCTATGAGCCAAAATAAATCCTTCATCCCTTAAGATGCTTCTGTCAGATCATCTGTCACAACAGAAGAGTAACTAACACATCCAATAGGCAGGTGTTTTTTTTTTTTTCTAAGCCTCCTTAAACTTCTGTTATATTGCTCAGAATTGCTCTATGTGCCCACTCCTAATTTCTGACAAGGAAAATGGACTTGCTAAAATTGAACCAATTATGAAGACAGATTATCCAGTCACATCACTGAGCCTTCAGTTAAGCCTCAGTGTCTGCCATGTGCTACTCCACAATTCTTCCTAGATCTGGGAGGTTTAGAGTTCCCAGGTTTCTATGGGGCCTTGTTGCATGTCTGAAAAATCCTGTTATTTTGTTGCCACATGGGTCCTCATTAAACAGCTCCTCAGAACTTGAAGCAACATGAATAAATGTTGGGTTTTTGTCTTCCAGAAAATAAGTTTAGCCTGGAGTCGCAGGACTGGGAGGCTGAATGAAACCAATAGATTTGTTGTATTTGGCATTTAAGTCATTGGCCTACAAAGTTATTCAATTCTTTAAAATAATTTAAACACCAAAGTCATAAAATTTTCTTTTTTTCTTTTTTCTTTTCTTATTTTCTTTTTTTTTTTTTCTGGGCATGGTGTTGCATGCCTTTAGTTATAGCACATAGGAGGCAGAAGTAGGAAAATCACTGTTAGTTTGAGGCCAGCCTCAGACTACATAGTGAATTCCAGGTTAGTCTGGGCTAGAGTGAGACCTGACCTCAAAAAAATTATCTTTTTTAAAAATAGACTTTTCACTTTTCATGAAATATCAAAAGGACTGGCCACCTGGATCACTCTACCTACACAGTGACCATTGTCTGTGGCTGACTTAGATTCTTCCCTGGTCAGAATATAGACTCCCCAGCTGGCCACAGAACCCCTTTTCCTATTATGCCACCTGCCTACGCTACCCCATGTACTTGAACTTGTATCCTGTGGTTCCTAATCAGAAATGTCCATAGTTGGGCTGGAGAATGACTCAGTGGTTAAAGTGCTTGTTTGCAAAGCCTGACAACCTGGACCCACATAAAGCCATATACACAAAGTGAACATGCATCTTCAAATTACAGTGGCTAATGGCCCTGGTGTACCCATTCTCTCTCTCTCTCTCTCTCTCTCTCTCTCTCTCTCTCTCTCTCTCTCTCTCTCTCTCTCCTCTCTCTCTCCTTGAAAATAAATAAAAATTAATTTTAAAATGCCCAGGATATAATAATGGATCTGAATATAATAAACTCAAGTCATAGCCAGTTTATTTTGAGACTGAAACACAAATCCATGAAAGGAGAAAACTTTCCAGAGAGTTGAGACCTGCAGCTGTTCCTGAAGGAAAAACATTCATAACTTCACAGCCTGCTCCTCTCCCACAAATCTCAGGAAGCTCGCCAACTATGATCGGGTAGAATAAAGCGTCCCCTTGTTTCTCAGTCTAGTCTACAACAATCACCGTGTCATGGGAGACCTGGGGCATTGGATTGGATTACCTGCTGATCGTGATGTCAGCTCACAGAACAAGCCTGTTTCCATTAGTAACAGGATCCAATTGCTATGTGGTATGCCTCTGGGATCTTATCATAGTATTCTTTCCAGGAATTTCTTACATTGTCTATGATCCCTCCACAAAGGCTCACTGAGCTCATCATGGCACCAGGCATGATGGCAGATGGCTCGAATGGAATCTAAAAAGAGGCTCCGATTGACTGGGGATTTCACTGTTCTCTTCTCAAGGTCCACATCTTTTTCCTTTTCTGAACCTGCCTTGATGCAGATGCCCAATAAAACCATCTTTCTCGCTGAATGTCAGGGTCCAAAACAGGAAAAGGCTGGGAAGGAGATATCCACTAATTATGTGCAGCAAGTGCCTCATTCCAGACTAAAGCAGAACAAAAATGCTGTTGACTTCTTAGGCTTTCAATCCATAAATAGCCAATATTCAAAATGAACAAAGAATATGCACAGCATGACACACTGCTGCATGTTGAAATAGACAACTGAGTACAGATTTTTTTTCTTATGAGATGATAGAAGTAGTGTTTCAAAATTAGGAGGGTTTTTTCAATTAAGTAGAAACTTTGTATGTACAAGTGTGTTGATACCTCTGTTTCCCTCCTCCCTGACTCAATTCTGTTGTGGTCCCTCCTCAGTGGGGTTGCTGGTATGTTCTTTGGAGACTGAGGGTTATGTGTTGTGCAAGTAGCAGCTAATCATATGGGGGGAAGGTTGCCTCTATCATTTAGTTCAGCTTAATCTAATTAGAAATTCATGGGCACTTACTACATATTCAGAGCTGAGCTAAGGCTATATTAACTGTAAAAGATGTCTGTGACCTCCAGAAGCTTGCCATCTTTTAAGTGGGCAGGAGCTATCTACACAAAGGAATTAGAGAATAACACAAGATAAGAATATAATTGGGGGCTGGAAAGGTGGCTCAGTGGTTGAGGCACTTGGCTGTAAAGCAAAACAACCCAGGTTCAATTTCCCAGTACTCACATGAAGTCAGATGCACAAAGTGGTGCATGCATCTGGAGTTCATTTGCAGTGGCTAGATGCCCTGGTGCACCCATTTTCTCTGTCTGTCTTTCTCTCTGCTCTCTGTCTCTCTCCTTGCAAATAAATAAATTAAATTGTTTTTTAAAGAATATAATGGGAGGTGGGTGTGGTGGCGTATACCTCTGATCCTAGTACTTGAGAGGTGGAGGTAGGAGGATCAATGATCAATGTGAGTTCAAGGTCAGCCTTGGACTACAGAGTGAATTCCAGGTCAGCCTAAGCTAGAATGAGACTCTACCTTTAAAGAGAGAGAGAGAGAGAGAGAGAGAGAGAGAGAGAGAGAGAGAGAGAGAATATATAATTAGGTACCAAAATTGGTCTAGTATCTATGTAATTTCAGTTTTTTAAATGTATCATTCCACATATACATTTACTAAATTACAACAAATGACATTATAATGCAAACACATTTAAACCCATCATGGGTCATAGCCAAGCACAGCTAAAGTGAGAAGATAGTGCCAAGTGTTGAAATAATGTGGAACAACTGGACCGCTCATATGTCAATGATGAAGGAGACACCAGTGAAATACACCTGTGATGAAGGATATACCAGGAAAACTCGAAGAATCTGTGAGTATACATATGGGCAGTTGGCCTTCTGTATGTGAAGGTTCCATATCTAGAGATTCAACCAACCACAGATGGGAAATATTTTAATAATTGTATCTGTACTGAACATGTACAGATTTATCTTGTCATTATTCCATAAATAATAAAACAGCAATTTACAGTATTTACATTGTGTTGGATAAATAGATAGTATAAGAAATGTTCAGATGTTTAATTATCTGGGAAGAGCTGGGTGTGGTGGATCATATATGTAACCCCAGTATTCAGAAACTGAGATAGGTGGGTCACCAGGAGTTCAAGGCTAACATGAGCCAGAGAGAGAGAGAGAGAGAGAGAGAGAGAGAGAGAGAGAGAGAAGGAAAGGAGGAATATGGGAGGGTATAAGTGATATGCAAGAACTATACCATTTTATGTAAGGGGTTGGCACATCTTCAAATTTTGGTACTCTTAGGGAGTCCTATACCAAATTCTCTGTAGATGCCGTGTGATGCAATGCCACTTCTGGATTTATGTGTTTTCACCAAAAGACATATCCAGTAATGGTCATAATAGTACTAATCAAAATAGCCCCAAAACTAGAAACAACCCGAATAACCCGAGATAGAATGGATGGATAAGATACAGGTAATAAAATACGAGAGAGTAGTAAGAATAAACAGATACAAGGATATGCAACCATGACCATCACCAGCCTACTGTAGAGACAAGAAGAAAATCAAAAAGATGGCTACCTTCTGTATGGATCCATTTATATAAAGCTCAAAAGCAGGTAAAAGTAATCTGTTGTGATTTAAGTAAACTCAGGGTGTTTACCTTGGTTTGAGGATGCTAGTTATTGGGACAAAGCAAGAGGAGAATCGAAAGGTGCTATTAAGGATCAATTTTTGATCTGGGAGCTGATTGTATGAGTGAGTTCACTTTGTGAAAATTACTAGGTGCTATATGATTTGTATGCTTTTTCATGAATGTTATTTGTCAATAAAAAGTCCATAGGGTCACATGATAAACACGACAGCATTTCCTAAAAATGTTTATTAATGGAGAATTGAAGTTCCAAGGAGTTGAAGAAATTGACTTGGGATCATCTTTGAGTAGAACCAGGAATTGAAGGCTTCTGGCTATGACCTGTTCTACTACTGCTCTCTCCCACCCCCTCTTGTTTTAGATTTTTTTGAGGCAGGGTCTCACTCTAGTCCAGGCTGACCTAGAAATCACTCTGTAGTCCCAGGCTGGCCTCAACCCCCTGGCAATTCTCTACCTCTGCCTACTGAGTGCTGGGATCAAAGGCATGTGCCACCACTCTGGGCTCTATTACTGATTCTCTAGACAATTTTAGATTAAATTATATGTATTATCTTTTTTTCTAGAAAAATAGCCAGGTTTACTCTTGTTTTCTATTGCTCATCAAGTAGATTTGCCTTTAAGGTAAAACATGTGATTCTGTATAGCAGTTAATGCTTTTGACATTAAATCAAAATGAAAGTTTAAGACCTTCACCATATTCATGATAAAATTGAACAATCCTGCACAGAGCTAATATGTTAGCAATGGGGAAGGAAGGGATTGGGGTGGTGAGGGCAGGGTGGGAGGGTGGGGTAGGGGGAATATACATGAAACTAAATCCATAATGAATTGATACCAGAGCAACCTTAGGCTGTAGAGGAAGATGGGGCATTGTCTGGTGAGAAGGGCCCTGAAGAGGGTGGGGGGAAGCCTAACCCTAATACAAGTGGCTCTCACCTATAACTCCCTGTTCCAGAAATTGGTTACTTCCCACACTGAGCTGCTGATCAGAGAGACCTATGAGGTCCCTAAAACAAGACAGGCTTCTGTCAAAGCTCTTGATTTCCCACCCCAGGCAAAAGATAAGACCCTATTGCTGGAGATACCACAGGCTGCTGTCACACAACATCGAGAGACCCCACTGCATCTGGAAAGGAAGCCAGCTTCCAGATGGTAGCCTGTGTAGTGCTAGAAGGCTTTACATGGGCTGCCAGGGGAAACTGGACAATGACATTCCAAGAATGCAGAGCACTGCATCGAGTAGAATGCAGAGGCCATAGTCATCTGCACAATAGTGGCTGTTAACCTAGGCAACCAACAGCTCTCTGATTGGCTAAGAGATCCACTCAGTGGCAAGGAACACCTGGCAGGAACTGGGATCCAAGGCAATTTCTTACGGAGACCAAGAACCTGGACTCTAAGGGGAGGAAGCCCCCACTAGCCATGGGCCTACAGAGAAGCTATACCCATTAAAACCTCACCAAATTAACAATGCCCCGTTTAACCTTCACTGATCTCAATCTCTGTTGGAGAGCATGCTTGTATTTTCCAGAAGGCAGCAAGAACCATGGACAACCCAATTCCACCAAGACCTGAGACAATGGCTGACTCTCAGGCAGGAGATGAACCACCCCTGACACATCATCTAGAGCCCAGGTGAAATCACAGAGGAAGTGGCGAGATGAGCAAGAGAGCTGCCTCCACAGCAAGTCAGACAACCTATGAGAGGGTCATGGAGACAGACACAGAGGACACCCAACACAGTCCAAAACAGAAACCCAGAGACTCTTAAGAATTTAACAGAAACGCAGACTTAAAACTCACCCATCAGCCAGGCATGGTGGCTCACGCCTTTAATTCCAGCACTAGGGAGGCAGAAGTAGGAGGATTGCCGAGAGTTCAAGGCCACCCTGAGACTACATAGTGAATTCCAGGTCAGCCTGGACTAGAGCGAGACCCTACCTCAAAAAAAAAAAAAAAGAAAGAAAGAAAGAAAGAAAACCTCACCCACCATGGCTCAGGGAATTTTGCAGAAAAGGGGATGGAAATATTGTAAGAGCCATGGTGGGGGGAATAAATACCCAAAGGCCCCCCTCAAAAACAACTTTATTTTGCTTGCACAAATCATAGCCCTCCATCCCATGGAACATTCCAGCAATAGCACTGAGGAGGGTTCTTAGTGGATTGGGGGCAGGGAGGAGGCAAATAGGGGTATCAGCCCAAGACTTAGCCATACAGATATTCTATTTATTAATGATAAATAAGTTTTTAAACACTTGATGATATGACTGTACCAGTGGTCCTGATGCACTACCAGATCCATGGGGGACATTTGAACTATTTATCTGAAACCTCATGAAAGCCACACTCACTCCACCTTCCCTCTTAAAGGGCAGAGATGATTTTTTACATGGATGGGTTCTTTTGTGCTGAGGAGCTAGGGGAAATCACAGGACTTGGGAATGGAACATAGAATGGAAAAGAATTGACCTTGATGGAAGAAGATGTTGTTACTTATTAGCTGGAGAAGTTTCCACCTCTCTGTCTAATCTCAAGTTCTTTACCTTTCCAGTGGAACATAACCCCTGTCCTTCATGCCTCATTGGGTTGTTTTGAGACAGATGTGAGATTATGTCTATAAAATTGTTTTGAAAACTAGAATATGCAGAACTATAAATGTAACATATTGCAATTATATAAGAATGCCAGCAGTAAATTCTATTGGGTTCCTTTGCAAACAAGTACCCATGTGAACCATTCCAGATGTGGAAGAAAAAAACACAGGGAACAAGACAAGGTCCCTGCTATCACACAGCTCCTTCTCTGAATACAGTAAGGGAAAACTGCCATAAGGAAAATAAGGCAAGTGGACACAACAGAGAGTGAGTAGAGAAGATCTCACTGAGAACCTCTGAGAAAGTGGCCGAGTGTGAGGGTGAGAAAGAGTCCTCAGGTGGAAAAATCAGCCTTGCAAATACAGAGATGGGAGGTACCTCTACCTCCTGAGGACCAAGACACACACTGGTGTGACTAGAGCAGAGAGTGGTCAGAAAGACAGACGGGCCTAGACTGCAAAGGGCATTGTGCTTCGTGTTAGAGAGTGGGGGTCACCTGGCAAATACAGACAGAGAGACAGGACTAAAGCTTGTTTCTAACAGAGGGAGAATAAGAAGCAAAAGATGTGTTCTTCTGGGAAACTACTATAGGAGATCATAAAACTTGAAATATTGGGAAGGAACACCACACACTGGTTTCAGAGGTAGTTTTACTGAGAAGGTAATGAAATATACACCTGGCTCTGAGAGGCACCTTGCATTCTTATAATGAAATTATATGTATTTTTCCTCTGAGAACTCCCCTAATTCTGCCCTATATAGACCCAAATGACTGATACGGTGAAACCTTGGCACAGTTATATTTGTTTTTTTTTTTTACCGTGAATTCCCCCCCCCCCGAGTTTGTGTCCTCTAATGTAAAAGAATTATACACAGGGGGCTGCTCAGTGGTTAAGGCACTTGCCTCCAGTGCCTAGGGCTCCGGGTTCAATTCCCCAGTACCCACATAAGCCAGACCCACAAGGTGGTGGCCCTGGTGCTCTCTCTCTCTCTCTCTGCTTGAAAAATGAATAAATAAAATATTTAAAAAAAAAGAATTATACACAGGGACTGAAATAAGTCTTGTCACACATTTATTCTAGATTAATTAATTTAGGAAAAGAGGAATTGGATGGGAAAGCCGCCCAGTCACCACGTGGTCTGTGAGGTTCATAATATGATATTATTTAAGGAAACACGGGAAGTTACAGAGTTCTCCAGCCACCAGTGTGGGGAGAAAACATAGAGAGTTTAACAGAACTTATGTTATTCTGCTAAACAAGCAGCAGAAGAAAAGATTACAGAGCTCCCATTATGAGAAGGAGAAGTTCATGAGGGGAAAAGTCTAGAGCCTGTCCCAGTGGCTGGGGTGGGGTAGGCCTTACCTTCCTAAGGCCTGGATCAGAGGTTCTTCTACTCCATTGCCATATAGGGAAGAGGCGGGCTTTCTTCTAGGGAAATTAATTTAAGTTTGCCCCAGGTGAGTCAGAGAGACAGCTGATTGGTTTATATCTGACCCTTCTCTATCCTCACCTCCTCCCCTTCTCCCTCCTCACCTCCTTTCCTTCTCCCTCCTCACCGTCTCCCCTTCTCCCTCCTCACCTCTAATGCCTTCTCTGCACCTGCACAAAACTCCAGCCATGGTCCACATTCTGGCAGGGCACAAATCCTCTTGTGGCTCCACGATTTGTTTATCTACTTTGCATTCTGTCCCTGTGCTTCAATGCTCCTCCCTCTTCTTCCGTCAAACTCTTGCTGAACCCCGCTGCTCTGTAAAGTTGGATCCCCTCCCCCCAATTATTGCTCCGATCGTGCTGTGAGCATCAGCTATGAAGGTTCTAAAGTCATGTGTCAGTTACTCGTTTAGATGTCTTGTCTTCTCCTTGGGGCCCAATTCACACCAAACCAGTGACTTCCCTCATAGCCTACCTTGAAATATGGAGCACAGTTATCCCTCCATCGCAGCAAGCTCAGTGTCTAGCACACACATGATGCTCCATAAAAGTCACTGCCTGCCTGTGTACCAGCCTTACAGAAGGCTCAGTCGTGGGCACTGTTAACTCCATATGTAGGAGCAGTCACATATCTGTGCCAAAAGATTGTTATAAAACAATAGTTTTGTAAACAAAGGTAAGTAAGTGAGATCATTTCAAATAATACAGAGTAAGAATATGGACAATGGGTGGAGGGAGGGATGAACGCTCTGAAGAATGAATGAATGAATCTCATCCCTGGAAACTGCTCAACATCTGATGCCTGGGTCCCCAACAGGTCCCAGCTTAGAGAGGAGGCAAATTTGGGTTGGGTGGGGCTTGTTCACTTGAACACTTTCTGAAACAGGACCCAAATTTTCCCAAAGCAGCCACTGGCCACTGCCAGGCCCTGGATGAGGGAGCTGGTCTGTGTTTACTAAGCAAGCCAATGGGATTATCCTGTCCAGTTTTGAAAGAGAAAGACAAAAATTAGCATTAATACAAGGCCCTCTATTTAATTAAAGACCCAAACCAGGGCAGCTAAAAAGCAGAATATAAAACAGTCAGGGAGAGTTCTAGTAAAAGCAAGTTACATAACCCAAACAAAGCTTTGCGTTCTTATCTCAAGGTTACAGGAAGGAATTAAGCTGAGGAGTAGCTTCCAGGCATTTTTCCTATAAACTTCCTACCAAGCAGTGAAACCTAGCAGGGAATTTGGGGTGACAGAGGCCTCCTTAGCTAGGCATTCTTCTGAGTTAATAGTATGTCTGGGTAAGGTGTGGCTCCCTATTCCTGGTGGAGTCACGGGTGTTTAGAATCATCACGGTTTCACAACACAAGAACTGTTCCAGTTGGAAGCAACCTTTGAGACTATAGGCCAACTTGGTTTTGTTATGGACATGAAACTCCAAAGATCATGGGAACATTGCTATAGGACAAGAACTTGAGACTCTGTGGACCAGGCCAGTGTCACTTTGTCACACCAACTCCGCTTACAGACATGTCCATAGTAGTAATTAGTCAGCAGTGTTTTCGGGGAGCAACTAGGCCTGGCTTTGCTGAAGCTAGCCCTCCCCCTCCCTGCCCACGGCTGTCACCTTTCTCCCTTTCTCTTCCCTGAATGCTTATGTCCTTAGCCTGCTGGTGTCACAGGAGGAACCTGTAGGCATTGTTTTGTCTGCTAGTGACACCCACGCCATAGCTACATTTTAATAGGGTACCCTTGAAGACCCAACAACTTTCAATAAGAAGCAGAGATCTAGCAGTGGGGGAAGGAATACAGATGGCTCCGTGGATAGACAGTTACTGCACAAGTGGAAGGATGTGAATTCAGAGTCCAGGAACCCACATAAAAGTCAGGCACTGTGGTAGGCATCTGGAAGTCCAGTGAACCTCATTGAGAGGTAGAGACAGAAGAATTTCCCAGAAGTTTGAAGGCCAACTAGCTAAAGCAAAAGAGAATGGGAGAGCCTGCTCAAACAAGGTAGAAGGCAAGGACTGGCATCCAAAGTCACCCTCTGACCTCCACGTGCATGCCTGCCCTTGTGAATGGACACACACTGTACACACATGCAGACTTGGAAACAAGGTTTTCCTACTCCTATTCGATAGTGACTTTGAAGGCATCTAGTCTACCTGATGCTGGTGAAAAAGAAAATCAGAGCTTCCAACTCCCAGCCCCAGCATGAGGGAGCAGAGTCCACTCCTACTGCCCGCTGCTTGGCCTAGGGGAGGACTCTTCCTTCAGTGGACTCTACATTTCTCAAAATGCTGTTGCCCTCCCCAGGGACGTGCAAGCCTGGCCATACCCTCACTGTCTTCTTTATTATAGATGAAGGGGAAGGGAACCAAAACCCACATGTACTCAGATGTCTTGATTCACACAAATGAGTAAAGGACAACCTAGCCATCTATGCCAGGGCGAACCAGAGCTTTAAGTTCAGCAGAGTCCAAGAGCTCCAAGCTGGTTCTGATGACAGTAGTTCACTGTCTTCAGGACCTGCCGGGCCAGCTTGAAGGAAGAGGCAGGCTCTTTCATGGTTAGCAGGCTCTCAGTGGTGTCGTGTTGGGATTACACAATCTCTAGCTGGAAGAACTGGCAGGGCCACTGGAACACAGCAAAGCCTTGGGAGCGACTTTTTTTTTTTTTTCCCTGCACCTCTGCCAGCGTCTCTAAGCATCCTGGCTCCAGAACTGAGAACTTTAAATGACAAAATGATAGATCTAAAATTTACTTTGCTGCTCCAAAGAAAATTCTAAGACTCCCCGTGGGCTAAAGGATTTTAGAAGTGTTGGTTTTGAGTAACTGGATTTTCCAGTACTCTACCATACACAAAATATGTCAGGGAGAATGAAAACTTGGGTTTCTGTGAAGCCAGGTCCTGGATGGACACTTTCTCTTTATTGGGCCATCATTGCCTTAAATTTGCATTGAAATAAAGGACCAGCATCCAACTGGGTGGCTGTTGCTGGGTTGTTTTGCATTTTTCCATCGTCCTGTCTAGAAAACAAGGAGATCTTTGCTTTCCATTGGGTTCTCTCCAAGTGGAAGGGTCTTTCAAAGCTGGTGTCTTTGGGGGGAGTGGTGGGCCAGAGAGAAAGCAGAGTGTATGTGAGCCAGCTTGCATGCACTGAGATTTCTAGTGCTGGTCTCAAATGGTGGCACATGCCTGTGTGTCTCCAGCTCCGGAAGCTGAGGGAAGGAGGGTCATGAATTTGAGGCCACCCTGGACTACATAACCAGACTCAGTCTCACAAAACAAAACAATGAGTGCAAATTTTTAAACAAAATATACTTATAGTGTGGCTTCTAGAATAATCCAGGAATGAAATCTCAGGGTGCCTAACTGCTTCCCAGAGAGTAAACTCACACAGTGAGTCATGGAGGGGATGAGATAAAAACAGAAAGGAGACTGTGACATCTGAAGGTGTGCCTGATGACTTCTGATTACAATTTCAGAAACCACCATCCTCCTTTAGTGAGGATGAGAAAAATGACAGAGAACCTCCCACCCTGGATGTGTCGTGGTTATGGCGTGTTCATTCTGAAAGGCTCTCTGTGTTGGCATCTCAGGAAAGGTTTCATTCTGGTCCAGATTCCAAGGAGAGGCATACTTCTCTTGAGCTGCTTTTGAGATGGTGTGGATTCTTGCAAGCAGTCCTCAGATCTCAGCCACAACTTCTGGAGGAACTCTGCATCTGTGCTTGTATCAGGGCAAATAGCAGAGACTGCCTCCCATGCTCCCAAATCCCAGAGGACACCTTTCAGGACTTCAAAAGACCTGAACCCAACCCCAAAGCATAACCTTGCACCTGAGTCTCCGGTGACATATTCATTCAATAAAAAAGACATCACATTAAGTCAGGATAGAAAGGTGGGGAAAATTATGATGACATGGGAAGGGAATGGAGCCCCTCAAACTAGAGTCTGTTAGAAGCCTCGTGCCAGAATTCCAACACAATTAACATCTGCTTAAGTCCCTTCTTTCCAGCTGTAAAACCTGCGATTTTCAAGGAATTGCACCAGAAACCCCTTTTACAGTAAAAGACACATCCTAACCCTTGTGCAAATCTAGTGACTCCTGGGTTTTGTTGTTTTGTTTTTGTATTAACTTTATTGACAAACTCTATACATGTAGATAATATCTCCACCACCCTCTTTTTTCTCCCTCCCAAGTCCCCCTCCCAGCATTCCTTCTTTCCAACTAGTTTCTTTTCTATTTTGATGTCATCACTTTTCCCCTCCTATTATGCAGGACTTGTGGAGGTCTTACCAGGCCCTGGGGCCACTTTGTGTCTGGAAGACAATATTACAAAGCACTCTTCTCCTTCATGGTTCTTACATTCTTTCAGCCACCTCTTTATCAATGGTTCTTGGAGGGTGTGGTAGACACTCCACTGAACATACCACTGTCACTTCTTCTCAGCATTTTGGTGCGCTTTGTGACTCCTGGTTTTATCTGATCAGATTGCACTGCCTTCCATGTCACTTTAGAGGACTCAAGAATGTCAATTCTCAAAAAGGGAAATAGAGACGGAGGAGGGTCCCTTAGAAATGCATAGAATAACCACATTCCAAAACTTCCAAACCTTGTAGACAGTCACTGAGCGTGACTCTCCTTTGAGAAGCCCACACCAGGGCTCTCAGCTGTGTCTCACTTTCTTCTCAAGTGCTGCTCTTTGTACCAATTCCTCTGTTTAAGATCTATGTTGAAAAAATACCTTCCGTGCTGGAGAGGTGACTCAGTGGTTAAGGCTCTTGCCTGCAAAGACTAACAACCCATGTTTGATTCCCCAGTTCCCACATAAGAGTCTCTCTCTCTCTCTCTCTCTCTCTCTCTCTCTCTCTCTCTCTCTCTCTCTCTGTCTGCCTGTATCTCTCTGCTTGCAAATAAATAAATAAAATATTTTCTTAAATGCCTTTTAATAAGCTGCAACTCTGCTTCATGCTGTCTTTCTTGAAAAATTTTCCCTGGCAAAACCAAGGATTCAGCTTTACCTAAGAGGAGGTCGTACAAGCTTAAAGGCCATTGTGGGTAGCAACATGGAGCCAGGCCTTCGCCCCTCTACAACTACCAACATGACAAATACACATAGAGCACCTGTTATTTAACAGAAATAGCCATGAACATGAGAGGCAAAAAAAAATCCTTATTATCACAGAGTTTGCAATATAGTGGGATTTGCCTATGGAATGCAATTGGTTTTATGGATGTGCTAATGAAATTAGCAGACAGTTAAACTGGAAACCTGAATAAAAAACAAAAACAAACAAACAAAAAAGATCAAGAGACTCCAAACAATTCAGACAATAGGACACGGTTGGTAATGTTTGCCTATTTCAAAACCACTAGCAAAGGAATTTTTTCATGTGCCCATATAAATGCTAAGTGCTTGAGGGCATGGATGATGCCACCTACGTTGGGACTGTCATTGGATCAAAGTACTGAGATTACACTATGTCCTATAAATAGGGACACTTACATATTATTTAAACTCAAATACCTATGGATATATATATATATATATATATATATATATATACCCATGAGTTAATTTTCCACTTGATTTGATCAAGAGGTCCTGAGGACATTAGTAAAGCAGACCTCTAAATGTATTGGTGGAGTGCATCAGAAGATAATTTGGATTTAGATAATAAAGGCTTTACCTAATCAGTGGTTGAATCCATTGATAGATTCCAATTTTGGATAGGTTATTGGCAGGTGGTAGACTACAGAAGTTGAGGCCTAGATGGAGGAAGTGAGTCTCTGGGGACCTTCCTTGGCCATATCTTGTCTGGCCCCTTCCTGTTACCCCTCTTTTCTTCCTGGCTGCCATAAGGGGAACAGCTTTCCTTTGCCATGACTTCCCCTCCAACATGGTTCTACCTCACCATAGGCCCAGAAACAACAGAACCAAAGGACCATAGGCTGAAACCTTTGAAATCATAAACCAAAATAAATCTTCCTTTCCTTAAGTTGATTTTTCTCAGGTATCAGGTATTTGTAATAGCAAAGAAAAGCAATTGCTTGAAACAATCCCTTGCTGAGGCTGAAATGGGAACCAGAGAGAGAACGAGATCCTTGGAACTTTTCCGCCTTTTTTTTTAACCTTGCAGAACTTTGGGTCAAGGCTTGCAGTTGACAGTCATTTAGATGTCATATTTAATGTTGAAACATCTAACTAAAAATTTTGGAAAATCACCCCGAAGCTGGTTGTAAGAAACTTCAGAATTAGGATGTATGTTGTTTAGACTTTTGTCCCTGGCATGTGACACTACTTATATTGTCAAAAAAAAAAAAAACAGAGAAAAAAATAGATTTCTTCCTTTTTTCAAAACAACAGATATGGGATAGGGGTCAGAAAACTTGGAGTGCCTCTCTATGCTCTCTGACATGGGCCAAGATATAAACCTCTCTCAGTCTCCGCATGAAAGAGACAACGGAAGTTACCTCTAGCCTAAATAGGAGGTGAATATGAGGATTATGGTTAAAGACTTTTGAGGTGGAAGAGAAAATATGACGACAGCTTAGACACTGTTTCTACTAGAAATGTTAGAATTTGGAGAGGCGTACTTGGCCATGGCCTCTACAAAATGGCAACCTTTCTTCTAGCGCATTCCTGTTTCTAACACTGCCCATACTCAAATAAGTCATGTGGTCAAAATGCCCAAACCAAGAGCCATCTCCTCCCTGTGTTCCTTGGAAAATGATAGAAGTAGAACTGTGTGTATGTGGTGTGTGTGTGTGTTTGTGTGTGTGCATGTGTCTGTGTATGTGTGTATGTGTATGTGTGTGTGGTGTGT
>PVHP010019690.1:0-31534 GCA_004024765.1 Zapus hudsonius
TAAAAAAAAAAAAAAAAAAAAAAAAAAAGGATTGTGGAGATTAAATGAATTGTAGGATTGTGGAGATTAAATGAATTGTAGAAATCATTAATTATACTAGTAAGGATATAGAGCTAAGTACCTAGCACCTCATCTTTGCAGTCCCCTGCCTTATGTGGATGTATGTGTCCTCTGTGCCCGCAGCTCCTTCCCTGCACAAGTTCCCCTTCTGGAAACACCTTGACCACCTACCCAGAGTAAGAGCTGCCTCTGGAATCAGCATTCCCAGCATTGGATGCCATTTACTAGTCATTACTAATGGAAAGTGTGTTGTTTTTTTCTTCCTAAGTATGAACGGGGCTCTGCCACCAACTATATAACTCGGAACAAAGCCCGGAAGAAGCTGCAGCTGAGCTTGGCCGACTTCAGGTGAGGTTGGAGAGGAGTGGAGCAGTGGTCCTCTGGGAACCAGTTCACCTTTGTTAACATAGTGGATGACCTGTGTCCTCCAGGCGGTTGTGCATCTTGAAGGGCATTTACCCTCATGAGCCCAAACATAAGAAGAAAGTTAACAAGGGCTCCACGGCAGCCCGGACCTTTTACCTTATCAAAGACATCAAGTTTCTCCTCCATGAACCCATCGTCAACAAGTTTCGGGAATACAAGGTGAGACCTGGTCTCTAATGTCTACGTAGGTCTATATTGCAGCTCTGTGGCTCACCATCTGACCTTGGGCAGGCATAGTGTTGACTCTCAGCTCATTCTGCCCCAGGTCACACTGAGATTACATACCTGGAAATCATTTGCTCAGAACAGTTTTTCCATTTATTTATTTATTTTTAATTAATTAATTTATTTATTTATTGTTTTTTGAGGTAGGGTCTCACTCTAGCCCAGGCTGACTTGGAATTCACTCTGTAGTCTCAGGGTGGCCTCCGACTCATGGCGATCCTCCTGCCTCTGCCTCCGAGTGCTGGGATTAAAGGCGTGCACCACCACGCCTGGGCCCCTTTGATTTTCCTATTTATTATTTATTTTGTCCCTGAGTCAAAAGTTTAGCTGTTTCCAAGAAACAACACCGATTCCGGTTCTTTGTGGGCTTACATTTCACAGGTAGAAATCATTAAATACTCAGATTACACTGGGACAGCCGAAACCTTTTTCTGCCACATGGAGATAATGAAAAGCCTGCTGCTGCCTACACTGCTGGCTGGGAGATGCAACCTGTGAGGAGTGGACGCCACCTGGTGGCCCTCAGGAGACTAGGCAGCAATTGGCTGTCTCTGAGCTGCTGTTTCTAATATACCCAGATGTTATTTGACCCAAGGAGCCCTAGGACTGGGCCTGAATAGTTCTTGGAGGGAAAATAACAGTTAGTTTGGAAGACCTGGCCCCGCAGAATCTTTTAGTTGCTGCCTTCTGGGTAGCATTGCCTCATCGGAACCCACAATTTCATGAGATGCAAACAGAAGCTTGGAACAAAGGCTACCTCTCTGACTGATCTGCCTGAATGGCTGCGTCCCTTTGGAAAGCATTGGGAGTCCTGACTATCCATCTGCATGGAGACTTGTTCAGCGCCCCTTTCTCTCTTCTAGGTATTTGTTCGGAAGCTCCGGAAGGCCTATGGGAAGAGCGAGTGGAATGCTGTGGAGCGCCTGAAGGACAATAAGCCCAACTACAAACTCGACCACATCGTCAAGGAGCGGTGAGTCAGGTTCCCTTCAGAACACAGCAGCTCCACTCTGATACAGTGTGGGGACAAGACCAAGTCCTTCCTCATAGAGCCTGCATCCTTTTGGAGGAGACAGACCAAAACCAAAGTAATCAATCAGTCACCATCATGATCGCCAGTTGCACTGGGCATCATAAAGGTTGCAGCAGCATGAAGAGACTTGGGGGCAGTGTGTTGATTGCATATTGTCAGTGCTTTCTGAAAAGGGGCGTGATTGCGGCAGCTAGGGAAGCATCACACGTAGAAGTAACAGCAAGTGCAAAGGCTCCATAATAGGAGAGAGCCAGAGCCACATTCCCATGTTGGGCACATGGTAAGATGGTGAAACACTTCTGGTCCTAACCATTACTTGGCCAGCCTTCGCAGAAACCTCTCATTCCCTGACTAAGTGATTTTTTTTTGTGGGGGGGGGGGTATGTATATGTGGGTATAGGTGCCATTTGGCAGAGTTTGGAGGGGGTATGTTTGCTGAGGTCTGAGTTGCTGCTAAATACTCTGTAGTGCCCATAATAGCCCCCCAGAGTCTGGAATGGAATGTCAGTATTGGTCATGTTCAGAACCCTGGGTTAGTCAGTCTCTCTTTGGAATGATGATCTAGGCACACTCAATTCTAGAATACGGAGGCTTGGCTTCATTCCTGAGCAATCATGGAAAGGGCCCTGGCTTGAGAGGGTGTGTTCTCCTTGCCCTGTAGCTCATGCCCTGGACAGCCAGAGGACAGTGCCTATTCTGAGCAAGTGCTCATCACTGACAGAGACAGTAAGTAGCTCCTGTCCTAACTGTCCTATTTGCAATACAACTGTTAATGTGGAATGGAGTGTGTTTGTGTAAGATAAAAACAGAACTAAGAAAATCAGGTGACCCAGAAGTGGCACATGTGCCCAAGATGTTAGCTTTGCCTATGACAAAGTCTGAACCAGGAGCTCACCAATTCAAGTAGACTAGCTACTCAGTAAACCCTTGGGATCCTCCTGTTTCCCCTTCATCCATGCTTGGATTATGGGCATGTACTGTCATGCCAGGCTTTCACTTAGGTGCTGAGGATCTAAACTTAGGTCCTCATGCTTGCTGCAAATGCTCAACCTTCTTCCCCAGCCCCTGCCTAGTTTTAAATCCGCAGACTGCTCCAGCAATGCCATTTTCCAGGTGAAGCCCAATGACCAGATCAGATCACAGCTCAGCATGAGCTTGGAATCCAGTTGTTGTGACTTGTGATTCAGTGTCTCCTCTGTAGCCCACACTTCTGTCCAACTGGGCAGCTAGCCATGCAGTGGTGGCTCCTGCCCAAGTGGCTCTTTCAGTCCACTTCCTCATTTGCTACAGGGTTCCTGGAAACATGTTCATACTCTAACTGGTCAGAGTATCAGTGCCAACTTTTGACCTTGGTTCTGTCAACTACATCGATCTAGCTGATGAAAGGCAGGAAGATACCCACTCTAGTTAGCTGTGGCCAGACATAGTCCCGCTGGGCAAACAGCTCCACCCTCCTTCCTGGCCCACTAGGGCAGCTGCCCATTTGTCCATCTATCTTTTTTTATTTTCTTTTAAATTTTTTTTGAGTAGGGCCTCACTTTAGCCAGACTGACCTGGAACTCGCTCTGTAGTTTCAGGCTGGCTTCGAACTCATGGCGATTCTCCTATCTCAGCCACCCAAGTGCTGGATTAAAGGCATGTGCCACCACTTCCAGTTCATTTCCCCATTTTTCATTGTGGACATTTGAATGGTCTGTATTCAAAGAGAGTCCCAATAGCCACTGGCTTAGTGTTCCCTCATTCAAAACAAGGTCACCAAAGGGTCAAAGCTACATCTGTGATGTGTATCTTGAGGTCCTCTTAGGGTTTCCTTGATGCTCAGAGCTTAGTGTACACACATGGTTCAGTGGTTTCAGGGTTGTTCTCAGGCCTGTGGCAGGTTGTGGGGAAGTTGGTGCTGCAACCAGATCAGAATGGCCTGGCTCCGGGACCAGGACCTCTGGGGTGGTCACTGGGGTAAGGCAAGGTAGCCAGCGACCCTTGCAGCCTAGGTTGAATAAGCCTGAGTACTGAGCTTGCTGCCCTTGCAGGTATCCCACTTTCATTGATGCTCTGAGGGACCTGGATGATGCCTTGTCCATGTGCTTTCTCTTTTCCACCTTCCCACGGACTGGCAAGTGCCACGTGCAGACCATTCAGCTGTGCCGCCGGCTCACTGTTGAGTTTTTGCACTACGTCATTGCCGCCCGTGCCCTGCGTAAGGTGAGCTGGGGTTTTCCTGGGAGCGCTAACCCTTGCCTGCTGCTCTTGTGGTCTCCATGTTCTCCTCGCTGCCCCCCAGGTCTTCCTGTCCATCAAAGGCATTTACTACCAGGCTGAGGTGCTAGGACAGCCCATTGTGTGGATCACACCCTATGCCTTCTCCCATGATGTGAGTATGTCTTGTGCTGGCTCCTTGACAGACACAAGGGAGGGGGCTGTCTGGGTTGTCTTTCAGAGTCTAGCCCTTGCTGGTTGAGATGTGGGATGTGGTGGAGATGGAGAATGTGCCCAATAGCACTTCTCTTCACACACAGTGTCACAGAATTCCATGTGGTGTGTGCACTCAGATGCAGGTGTTGATCATACCTAAAGCAGAAGCCCTCTAGTTTTCCCTTCTCTAGCACCCTCCAGCTTGATGACCTTGGACATGTTCCTTTGCCTCTCTGCTCAGTTAATAGCATGCTTCCACCTTGTCATGAGGATTTAAAGGAAACAAGTCTTGAAAAGGGCCTGGTGCTTGACGCATTGTGGCCAATGGGCAGTGAGAGCAGCTTTGTGGGCCGTGGATCCCTAGTACTGTGTGCGCAGCCTGCCCTCAGACCCCCTGGGGTCCTTGCCCCGCCGCCCGCCGCCAAGTGACTTCAACTCTGCCTTTTCTCTCTGTTCTGTCCTCTGGGCAACCTGGAAGATGGGGTGACTCTAGGGAGGGGTGCACAAGAGAAACAGGGTCCTGTCAGAGCCCACTGTCTTGTGGAGGTGTGGTCAGCCTCCATTTCCCTAGTAGGTCTGCCCTAGCTGGATTTCCTTTTGACCTGTCTTTTTATACTTGGCCCATCTTCCCTGCTTGTTTATTGAATGGGAACTGGTGCCTTACTTGGAGAGTAGACACTGTGGGGTGAACCCGTGATCTGTGCTGCCTGAGCTCCTGGGGTTCCAGGCTAGCACCTGTTTTAACTATAGTACATTGATGGTAGGGCCTCTGTTTGTGGGTGAAAGACTTGGTCCCTGTTCCTGTTCCTTAAGTAGGCTTGGGTAGCCAGAGCCTTTGGCTCTTCTTTTTCTCTTCATCCCTCTGCTCCTCCTCCTTCCTGCCTGCCTTCCTCCCTCTCTGCCCTTCCTTCCCTCTGATGTGCCATTCCCCTGCTGCTCAGACTGGTCTTTGTGTGTCCTCTGGGGTAGTGAATAGGGCCCTGTGGAGGGCCAGCCTCCACACAGCTGTCCCTGGGGGAAGGGCACAGGCCTCCTTCCTTCCTGGCCTGCTTGCTGCCACTGTTTCCTCTCAGCAGAAGGTTGGTTGTAGCAAGGGTCCTGGTGTGCCCCTCCCCTGGGTGCACAGCATTGGAACCCAGGGCCGTGGCATGGTGGAAGCAACCCTACTGTGCTGTGGGGAAGGTCCACCAGGCCTATCACAAAGTTTAGCAGAAGCAGGTCACTGGGCACCCCTGATAGAGGGGATATTGTGATCAGTACCTATTTAGTCCTTTCTTAGAATTGTCTCCTGTCTGTGACTTGGGTGTTAGGAGACCTCTCTGGTTTTAGAGTTGAGATACTTTGGTCCAGGTTGCAGATCAGCTTCTGAGGGGTGAAAATGGGCCTTTATCTTTTCTGCCTGCCAGGTTGGTAGCTTGTGAAGGTGACCTACCTCTGGCCCGGTCTAGTCCTGAGCCCTTGGGCTGGCCCTTAGATGGGGCTGCTAAAATATGGGCTAAGTCTTGTCCATCCACTGCTTCTAGGCTGTGCCCGGTCTTCCAAGGCACCTTGGAAAAGGGCAGTCGATGTCTGCCACCTCTTCTGGGGTGTGTGTCATGTTAAGCTCTGGGAGGGCTGCCTTCCTGGTGCACACAGTGGCCCTATAGCAGATATTGTCAGATGTTAGGATGGGTGGTGGAAAGGGCTTGAGCTCTGCCTGGGTTTGGAAAGCAGCCCCTTTTAAGGCCAGAAGTCTGTACTGACACTTGAGGAGAGCTGGGTCACTCTTGGGAACAGCATGGACCAGTTCTCTTGTCTCTGTCCTGGCTCCCTCTTTACGATATGGGGTGCTGATACTGGTTCCACATATCCCTACTCTTTGGGACCCCTGTCAGAACTTCACTTGTATTGGGAATGTTCCTGAATTGGGGGGGGGGGTATCACCTGAAACCACCCCTGCACTCATGCTGCTCATGTGCCTCCTGTCTCCAGCATCCAACAGATGTGGACTACAGGGTCATGGCCACCTTCACTGAGTTTTACACCACCCTGCTGGGCTTCGTCAACTTCCGCCTCTACCATTCACTCAACCTCCACTATCCTCCCAAGGTAGGGCCCCGGCCTAGCCCCTCTCACTAGGCTGATTTCAACCTGTGGTGTCCTCTTGCCTCTGACTCTCCCCTTGTGTCCCAGCTTGAAGGTCAAGTCCAAGCAGAAGCAAAAGCCAGCGAGGGCACCTACGCGTTGGACTCTGAGAGCTCTATGGAGGTGAGAAGGGCTTCAGGGGCATTGGGCCTACATCTCTCCAAAAGGATGGTTTCTGTCCCTGAGTAGTAGTTGGCTAAGTGGGAGATCTCAGCACTTGCCCTTAAAAGTCCAGATAGGTGGTCTGGAACTGTTCCTGCTTCCCGTCTACCTTTCCACACATCCAAACAAGGGTCTCCACCTGAAAGCAGGCCACCCTAAAGCCCTGCTTTTTATCTGTAGAAACTTGCAGCCCTCAGTGCCAGCCTGGCCCGGGTGGTGGTGCCTGCTGCAGAAGAGGAGGCTGAGGCAGACGAGTTTCCTGCTGATGGGGTGAGTTAGCCACTGTGCTGCCTTTGGAAAGGGGATGGGACCAGGTTTGGGGCCAGCACCTGAAAGCTGTGGTATCTGGAAGGAAACTGAGGAAGGGGCTCACCTCTGGCCCCTCCACCCCAGTGGGGATGGATGGCCCTGGTGGTGTAAGGCCTGGCCTCTTCTTGGCAGGACATGGCGGCACAGGAGGAAGACCGCAGGAAGGAACTGGAGGCACAAGAAAAGCACAAGAAACTCTTTGAAGGCCTGAAGTTCTTCCTGAACCGGGAAGTGCCCCGTGAGGCTCTGGCCTTCATCATCAGGTGGGAGGCTTCTAACCAACCCATATTCCTGGCTCTTCTGTGCTCTGGTCTCTGTCCTTCCTGACCTACAGACATACCCATCTCCTCTTCCTGCAATGAATCGAGCGCTCAGCTGACAACAGGCACCACACAGCAGTCACCCTGGGCAGGGGCTACTGCTCTGTTACTAGTAGCTGAGGTTGCCACCAGACCAGGATTGTAGGTGTAGCACAGACAGGAGGTTTTGTGGGGGGATAGGTAGGGCAGCCAGTGGGGTCCATAGAGCCTGCCAGGGCAGGAAGCTTATACCTAGAAGGGCCCTGTGAGCTTTCCCTGTATCTATAGGAGTTTCGGTGGGGATGTATCCTGGGACAAATCTTTGTGCATTGGAGCCACCTATGATATCACAGACTCCTGCATCACCCATCAGATTGTCGACCGGCCTGGACAGCAAACTCCCGTCATTGGCAGGTAGGCCCTCAAGAGAGGAGGTCTATACAAGGCCTTGATGTAGTGGGACCTCCCATTGATCCCTTGTGACCCATCTTCACTGGCCACTCTGCACTCTGCACCAGGTACTATGTGCAGCCCCAGTGGGTATTTGACTGTGTGAACGCGCGGCTGCTCCTCCCTGTGGCAGAGTACTTCCCCGGGGTACAGCTGCCCCCACACCTTTCACCCTTCGTGTCTGAGAAAGAAGGAGATTACGTCCCCCCTGAGAAGCTGAAGCTGCTGGCCCTGCAGCGAGGAGAGGACCCAGGTGAGTGGGAGGGACAGTGGCAGGTTGGTTCCTGGCCCCTGAGCCTAAGCCTGTCATTTCCCTTAGCCTCAGAGCTTGCAGACTAAGGGAGAGGGTGCAGGAGCAGAAACCCTTTGAACACCTTTGGGGCATTTGTATTTTACTCGAGTGTTAATCAACATTGAGTGTAACAAGATGGCCTGGAGTTTTCAGTGCTTGCATGGGAGGTGCCAGTACAAGAGTGGGGGTCTTGGAATTTTCTTTTAAGGAAACTCATCTGGGGCTGTGGGTGTGGGAGTGTCAGGTTACGGGGGGAGCAGTTGGGTTTTAGAAGGTAGTGCCTGGGGCCTGCAAGGAAAAGGTAGAAATTTGGAGTATTCCGAAGTTACTGGTTGTCTGTAGGAAAGTTGCAAGAGTCAGAGGAGGAAGAGGAAGAAGAGGAAGATAGTGAAGGTGATGGCGATGAAGGTGGAGAAAATGAAGAGGAGGAGGAAGATGTGGAGGCCGGTTCAGAAAAGGAGGAGGAGGCACGCCTGTCAGCCATGGAAGAGCAAAGGATGGAAGGAAAGGTATGAGGACCCTGCCCTGCCTGGGAAGCAGCCTCTTTAGCCCAGAAGGTCAGGACTCACCAGCAGCTGCCCTGTGTCCCCAGAAGCCCCAGGTGATGGCGGGCACTGTGAAGCTGGAGGATAAGCAGCGGTTGGCCCAAGAGGAGGAAAGTGAGGCAAAACGCTTGGCTATCATGATGATGAAGAAGCGAGAGAAGTATCTTTACAAGAAGATCATGTTTGGCAAGAGACGTAAAATCCGAGAGGTAAGAGCCTGCATGCTAATGAGAACATAGGATGCAGGTGAGCTCGGGCTTGTGGGCTGTCCTCTGGGTAGACTCTGGGTCTCAGAAGTTTTTCCTGAGATCACCTACTTGGCCCAGGCCTTCCTTCCATCTTTTGTGCTTTGGCAACACTGGAGATAGAACCCACAGCCATACAAGGCAAGCTTCTCTAGTTTTTTCTTGCTCACAGAGCCACATGTGGTCATTCATACATACACCCCACTTTGCCCTCACAGTATCCTACTAAGATTTCATAATTTTCCCCTGTGGTATCACAGTGCTCCACTCTAACATCACAATACCCTACTGACATAATTCCCCACTGTGACATCACAAAGCCCCACTGGGCTCTAGTTTAGTGCTGGAGCATTTGTGGAGCTTTCATAGGCCCTGGATTCAATTCTTAGCACCGGGAGGGAAGAAGAAAGCAGTTGTGCACCTGAGAACTCTATAAGCTGTGGCATAGAAGTGGCTCACAGTTCTGCCTTTGGGGTGATCTATAGGAACCCCCCCCCCCCCCGGTTCTGTTGTACGTGTAATATGGACCAATAAATATTGGTTGTTTTGTTTTTCGAGGTAGGATCTTGCTCTAGCCCAGGCTGACCTGGAATTCACTATGTAGTTTCAGGGTGGCCTTGAACTCATGATGATCCTCCTACCTCTGCCTCCCGAATGCTGGGATTAAAGGCATGCACTGCCATGCCTGGCTAATACCGATTGTTTTGAAGTGTGGTTTTCATTTAGCCACAACATGAGCTTTTGAAGACATTGTGCAATGTGCAACCTGCTCTGTACTGATGAGATTACATAGTTTTTTCAGTCATGCTCAGAAACTGAGCAAACCCTGCTCACCTCAGTGTTTCTTGGGAGCATATTTGTGGCCTGGGGAAGACTCTTCCCTTGGCATCCTTCCCACTATCTCCCAGTGAAGGTTACAATGGTTATCTAGCTTTCTCTCAGTGAGCTGGTGAGGAGCCAGCAAGTTGCCTTGTGTCTGTCCTGGGAACCTAGATTCTTTGAGCTGGAGATTTGTGGGCCACATCCTAATGAGTTGTAAAAAGAGCATGGGATTCTCCTTCACCCTCTGACATGAGTCAGGGTTTTTCCTATGATGATTTGTGTGTTAATTTTTCTGGAAGCTCTACTTGTATGGGACAGTCCCAGTAGGAGAAAGGAGATTCCTGCCTGATGTCCCCCTTCCTCCTCACAGGCCAACAAGCTGGCGGAGAAGCGAAAAGCCCATGATGAGGCTGTGAAGTCAGAGAAGAAGGCCAAGAAGGCAAAGGCTTTGTGAGCACTAGCAACCTCTCGCTGGGCCAAGGCCAGCTCATGGCAGAAATGTGGCAGAGGGCCTGAGCTTGGTGACAGACCAGAGTTGTCCCTCTCTCCCTCCCCCCACCCACACATACACAAGGCCAATATTCTCAGGCTTTCTGGCTGGGTGTGTGAGATGGCCCAAGCCTCCTTTCCATGGAGTTCCTGCTCGTGGCTGGGCAGAGAAGAGTCCTCTGGACCCAGTCCACTTCCATGTGCTCCGGAGTCTGACCGTCTGCTCTCTTGCTGTCCCCATTCACCTTGGCTTTCCACAGCCTCCACCCATGCAGTCGGACCTATGATTCTCAGGGTGCTGTGATGGGGGCAAGGGTGGGGAGCTTTTATTAAATGGCTGGACTTTTGCAGCCAAATGGAGTCTATGTTCGGAAATCTTTCTGGGTTTGGAGAGGGGTCATCGGACTAGTCCTAGATGGGTTCAGGCATACTTAAAGCTCTGGGTGTCCCAGGACCTCAAGGTTGCCAGGGAGGGTGTACGGAGGTTCTGGGCTCGGACTCAAGTTGCCCTGATGGTTCCCATTCCAGCCTAGATGCTTAACCGCTGTGAACTTGCATTGTAAGGTGGTGGTAGCTCCCTGAAAGAACTGCTGAGGGGCAATTTTATAGAAATTCAAGTGTTGCTTGCTCAGTAAATGCTCCGTAGAAACCTTTTCATCACTTTCTGCTGGAGCTAATGGGCAGGTGAAAGCCCAGGCCTAAAGGATGTTGGAGGGTTGTCCATTCTGGTAGTCCCCCATGGAGCTGCCGCCTTGCAGGCTTCTTCCTCACCTCTGCTGATGCCCAGGTGGATAGCCCCCACCTGGGACTGTGCTAGGAACAAAGGTAGAGCTCCTTCTCCCAAGGCCGCTCCCCTTGGCCTGTGTTGCTATGAGCAGAGGGAGGGCTGGGCTCCACCTTCCTGCCAGTTTTGTGCTGGCTCTGTAGGTGGAGAATGGTCCTGCAGGCTCAGGCTTGGGAGCAGAGAACCCAGGGGCCCCACTGGTGGGCTTTGCTGCATGTGTGGGAAGAGGGTGGTATCTGGTGCCCAGCATGGTATGCCAGTGTGTGGGGGTCAGGACTTCGGGACACCCGCAGCCTGCACCCTAGGGGATAACTCAGGCCTCACTGTATGTGTATCCCAGGGCCACTGGTCAAGAGCATTCCTTCAGATATGGAAGAATGCCTGGCAGCAATGCTGAGGTGGAATTTCCCATTCCGGAGTCACCCAGAATGGCGAGGGCATTGAGGACACTGGGTAGCCCGCTGGGGCTGTGAGTAACTGTGTAAAGGAGGAGATCCTGAGTAAAGCACCCTCATCCTGCTGGTGCTGATGGGAGACCTCCAAGTGACACATTTCCTCACCCTAGCTCCTTCGGATGCCAAAATGTGTCCCCTACTCACACAAACTGGGGCAGAAAATCCTACCTTCCATTGGCTCCTGAGGGGCTCCCAATAAAGTTAAGCATCTTGTCAAGCCGCCTTTACCCCAGAGCCTGGGCTCCCCTCCCCAGCCCTAGGACCCTCTAGTTCTCTCTGGGGCTGGGGCACTCGGCTGAGCCATAGGACTGATGGCAGGACAATGGCCCCTTGGCCTGCGGGAGACAAACAGGCCTTGTTGGGCTGGGGCGGGGGCGCAGCCTTGCGCCCCGGGGAGCTGAATGTGGCTTCTGTGTCTCCCGGGCAGGCGCGCAGGGGACCGGGAGGGGGAGGGGGCCGGGGCGCCCATTGGCCGCGGCGCCGGGGGCCGGGCCAGGCTGGTGGCCGCACCTGGGCAAGAGCAGCGGGCGGGCGCGGCAGCCGCTGCGGCGGCGGCGGGGCGGGGGCATGGACCAGGCCTGGCAGAGCGCGGGGCCCCGGCAAGTGCGCCCCGCCGCCCAGTGAGCGCCCCGGCGGGCGGGCGGGCGGGCGGCGGGGGCCGGGCCGAGCCGCCACGCTGAGCCCCAGGAGGACCGGGCCAAGGTACGTCGCGAGGTCCCGCACCCACGCTGGCTTGTGCCCTGCCTCAGTCTACTCTGAGGACCCTGCCCACACTACCCCAGTCACCAGATTAGGAGCCCATGCTTGCCTTCGGAGTGCCGCACAGCTGCTCCAGGGCTCCATGCCCCGAGGGTTCAGGGTGGTGGCACCCTGTGCTAGGTTTCCCCCAGACCAGCCCCCAGTCCCTGAAGGTGGGGTACCCGGGTGGGGCTGGAGTAAGGCTGTCTGCGCCCTGGGCTGAGTTGTGAGTCAGTTAATGATTAATTCCCTTGGACGTTGTAGCCTGAGCCCTAGGGAAAGAGGGGGTGGGATCTCCCCTTAACAGACCTTCCCCGGAAGGTATTATCAGAGCAGGGTCTGGGAAAGGCCCTCATATGTGTCCCGATGGGCAAGGCCACCAAGAAGAGTTTTGAGGGTGGGACAAACAGGCCTAGGAAGGGCCCTGTATGCAATTGTATAGTTCCTGTGTCCTGGTCCAATGCTTGGCAAAGAGGTCCCCAGGTTGATCCCTGCTTCCTAGCTGCACAGAGCTGGAGAGGTGGCAGGTGCACATCTGGCTGCAGTAACCCCCACTAGAAAGGAGGGAACAGGGCAGCAGGCTGGACACCTGATCCTAGGATTGCTATGGTGACAGGTGCCATGGAAATCTTCAAGAGAGGTGTGGAGGAAGGTCCGCTTGGGAGAATGCAGCCTCTTCCTCTACTTTAGGGAGTGACCTGAGGCCCAGAGTGTGCGAGCTTGTCCAGGGTCACCCAGGCAGCACAATGGGGCGGGCGTGGGCCGAGCAGCCATACACTGTAAGAAAGTATTGTTTCTTACCCTATTAGCTAGAGGAGTGACACTGAGGCTTGGGAGATTTCAGCGACTTGTCCAAGGTCACATCGTTGGAAGAGTCTTGCCTGGCCCCCACCTCAGCCGAAGGGACCTCTCTGCCCCACTGGGTTCTCTTAGATCTGCCTGGATGGCATCAAGACCCCTCCCCTTTGCCTTCCTGGCTCCCAGCTCTGCCTGACACCCAGGGGATGGGCAAGTTGTTACCCCAGAAGGAGAGACAACAGAGCCCTGTTCCCTGCTTGCTCAGGCACAGCCTTAAGGAAACTCCGTGGAGACAAAGAATGCCTGCTTCCCCAGTATCCCTTCTCATACTGGGTTCTGTGCCCTCTTGTCCCCTAGCAAGGGAGGAACATGTCCCTCACAGTGGATTCCTCTGGGTTTAGAAACTGAGTAAGCCACCTTGTGCAGGAGGTAGTGATTAACTTGGAAGAAAGATGCACAGGTAGAGGAACTCTGACTGGCTGCTTGTTTTGCTTGGACTGGGTGAGAAACATGGATGAATCCTTTTAAGACCCGGTTTGACTCCAGATAGGGCAGGACAAGATGGAGCAGAGGTTCCTCTGAGGATCACCAGATTGGGGAACTTCCAGGTGAGGACTAATGGGAAAAAGGACCCAGAGGACACCTGCTTTCCCACGAGCCACTTTGAGGGCAGAGATAAGGCTCCTACCAGTGCCTTGACTTCCCAAGGTGCACTGGGCGAGTCCAGCCTTATCTGTGTGTCAGATATGTAATACAAGGGATGGGTAAGTTAGGTCTGGAACATGGGAAATGAGTCCTCGGAAGGGGAGGGTGGTCTTCCAGGCATCTACTCTGAGAGCGCTTGCTTCTCCTGCCAGATGAGATGGAGGCCAGGGACCATGCTAGTAGCCAGATGTATTAATGTGTGCCAGGTATCATGCCCTCCCTGGGCACTGGATGCCTCACACCTTTGCATCCTCCCAGCAAGCCTGAAAAACATGGCTGCACCTTTCATGATTAGGGAAATGATGTTCAAAGAAGAATGTCTTGCCAGGGATCATCCTGCTGGGTAACCATGGAGACAGGATTTGTAATTAGTTTAGAAGTGGAGTGGTATCGTGCATGGCAAGCTTTCGACATCTTGTAAACCCTTTCTGTTGTACCATATCATTAGGCAAACCAGTGTATCACCATCTTTAAATATTACTGCAGGCATTTTAGAAAGTATAGAATGGTTATTGCCAACTCCTATATGCTCACCCTTGGGGTGCTCAGTATTTGGAGGGCTGATGGAGTGCCTTCTTGGTGAAGTCTGTGATTTACCACTCTCCATTAGAACTGCTTTGGGGTGCTTGGATCTGTGACCAGGAAGAGTGGAGACTTTGCATGGACAAGGGCAGTGTCTCATAAAGGGCTATGGACCTTTTTCTCCAACTTCTGGCCTTCCACAGTTACTAAGCCTGTCTCCTCACCTGTCAAATGAGGCCAACAGATGGTACTCAGATGGGGCTGTTGAGGTTGTGTGTGCACAGTGTGTGTGTGCCCTTTGAAACAGTACAGGTTGCTGGGCATGGTGGCACATGCCTGTATTCTCAGCATTTGGGAGACAGAGGCAGGAGAATAGGTTGAGGCCAGGCTGGAACTACATTGTGAGCTGAGCTAATAGTAAAAGCCTGTTGCATAATAATAATAATAATAATAATAAAAATAATAAAGAGAGAAGAGGGGGCTGAGCATGGTGGTACACTCCTTCAATCCCCGCACTCAGGAGGCTGAGATAGGAGAATCAATGTAAATTCAAGAACAGCCTGGCACTACAGAATGCATTCCAGGTCAGCTTGAGCTAGAGGAGACCCTAAAACAAACAAGGAGGAGGAAGAAAGGATAAAGGAAAGGGAAAAGGAACTAAGGAAGTGACAGTGTAAAACTAACAAGTGCTTTCTGAGTCATCAAAGAACATCCTCCTCTCTTGGTGGCCAAGCCTCCCCCAACTTGGCACCTGTACCTCCAGCCAAAGAGGCAGTAGAGTAGCAAGTTATCAGGGCTGCCAGCTTGGAGGTGGTCCACAGTGAAGGGCCAATCTGTTCCAAACATTGACGATTCCTTCCCCTGTTAGGACACTGAGATTCAGAAAACACACTATGCCTGCCTCGGACACAGGGTGGGATCTGGCTCCCACTAGCCCCTTGAACTTCAAGGTAATCTTCTTACCTCTGCCTTTCAAGTGCTGAGATTAAAGTCATGAGACACAATGTCCAGTTTAGCCTAAGTTTTTTAAATAGATATATTATGTTCTATAAAAATTGTGGGTTTTTTTTTTTGAGACAAGGTCTCACGTAATGCAGGTTGGTCTAGAACTCCCCATGCAGCTGAGGATGACCTTGAACTTCTAATCATCCTGCCTCCACCTCTCAAGTGCTGAAATTGCAGACATGCAATGGTGGGAATGTAACCCAAGGCTCCTGGAATGTATGTTTGCATTCATATATATTTATATATAGATACACACATATATATGTGTGTGTATATATATATATATACATATATTTACAGAATCAAATCGTACAGATGGTAAATGGCCCTGTTCCTCAAGGAAGTATAGGTTACATTTGGCTATCTTTTTTTTGTTTTGTTTTTTGAGGAGTAGGGTCTCACTCTAGCCCGGGCTGACCTGGAATTCACTATGTAGTCTCAGGGTGGCCTTGAACTCATGGTGATTCTCCTACCTCTGCCTCTTGAGTGCTGGGATTAAAGGTGTGTGCCATCACGCCCAGCTCATTTGGCTATCTTTTTAGAGCCTCTTACTTCAGAACAAATGCATAGCTTTGCTCTACTTGAGTAAATTCATTCTGTATAGTGTAAAATCAGGCTTAATATTTGGCAACTCTTTTTAACTTCTCTGAGCTTCCATTTTCTTGTCTGCAAAATAGAGATAACGGGTCTGTGAACATTGGACTAACTGTAGGTTGTATTTAGAGGCAGTCAAGAAGGAGCTGCATAGGTCTGCCTATTTAACCCCGTTTTCTGTCACTCAGCTCTTATTTCACTGGATTCAGTCACATGAGGCTACTGAAACTGCAGGAGAGGATGGTGATTGTCATCTGTGGCATTCCATAGAAGAAAGAACAATCGACTTTAAAATCTTTTTCAAGGGCTGGAGAGATGGCTCAGCGGTTAAGGCACTTGCCTCCAGTGTCCAAGGCCCCTGGTTCAATTCCCCAGTACCCACATAAGCCAGACTCACAAGATGGTGGCCCTGTTATTCTCTCTCTCTCTCTCTCTCTCTCTCTCTCTCTCTCTCTCTCTCTCTCTGTATCATTTCAGATCTCTGCTGCATCAGCCAGTGTTTCCTCCATCACAGCTGTCTGCTCCCCACTTTCCTTCTAGAATGTGAACTCTCTATTGGAGGTATCATGTGCCTCAGTAAACATCTACGGGACCTTTCTATCATGGGCGCTGGTTCAGTGGTTAAGTGTGTTTCTTGCCCAACCATGAGTGAGCCTGAGGCCACCAGAGTTTGAATCTCCAGATTCCAAGTAAACATCTGGGCATGGCTACACATGCCTGTAACCCCAGTCTCACGAAGGGGACAAAAGAGACCAGGGACTCACCCAAGCTTGCAAAGAAAGAGCAAGCTCTGATATGAGTAGAGATGGACTCAAATAAGAACAGGTGGAAGCTGGATATGGCGACGCACACCTTTAGTCCCAACACTTGGGAGGCAGAGGTAGGGGGATCGCCATGAGTCAGAGGCCAGCCTGGAACTACATGGTGAGGTCCAAGGTCAGCCTGGGCTAGAGTGAGAGCCTACCTCGAAAAACAGACAAAAAAGCAGAAGAGTGATAGAGCAGGACACCCCCCCCCATGCACTCACAAGGACACATAGATGTAAATCAACCACCGTGTGCCCCTGCACACACAGATGGCTCTGTGGATAAGAACGTGTGCTACACATGCATAGAACCTGAGTTCATTCCCCAACACCCACACGTGTAAAAAAAAAAAAAAAAGCAGGCGTGGAGGCTGGAGAGATGGCTCAGCAGTTAAGGAAGTTGCCTGAAAAGTCTAATGACCTGGGTTCGATTCCCCTCTACTCACATAAAGCCAGATGCACAAAGTGGCACATGCATCTGGAATTCATTTGCAGTGGCTAGAGACCCTGGTGTACCCATTCTCTCTGTCTCTGTCTCTCTCCAAATAAATAAATAAATAATTTTTAAAGTTAGGCATGGGCAAGGTGTAGTGGTGCATGCCTTTACTCCCAGCACTCAGGAGGCAGAGGTAAGAATATTGCTGTGAGTTCAAGGCCACCCTGAGACTATATAGTGAATTCCAGGTCAGCCTGGGCTAGAGCAAGACCATACCTCAAAAAACCAAAAGCAGGCATGGAAGCTGGGCATAGTGGTGAGCACCTTTGATCCCAGCACTCTGAAGGGTGCTGCGTGTTCAAGGGCAGCCTGGGGGTACTGACTGAGTTACAGGGCAGCCTGGGCAAGAGTGACACCCTTACCTCAAAAACAAACAAAAGCAGGCAGAGTTTATAACCCCAGCACTGAGGGATGGGGCTGGAGACAGGAGGATTGCTGAGGCTCAGTGGTCAGCTAGTCTAACTAAAAAATGGTGAGCTCCATGTTCAGTGAGAGACCCTGTCTCAAGGAAATAAAATAGAAGAGCCTGGTGAACTTCTGAGGCCTTATGTGTACACATTGGGCATGCATATATGTATTCAGTGAACCTATACTACTTTTATCATATAATGTATGTATGTATATATATTATAGATATATAGATATACATATATATCCTCCAGCCAAAGTATGACATCATGAATACACTTGGAAGAGGACATCTAGTTTGTCTTCGTTTGCCTCCCAGTCCCTACCTTGATCTCTCACCTTGTTGGAGAGCCTGAGCTCCATGCCCTGTGGCCCCGCCCCCTGCCTACAGGATGGGAGTGGCCAAAGTAGGTTCCCAGGGAGGAGTATGAGGGTGTATTCATGGGACATGGATAGGACACAACGGGACAGAGTTCATGTCCATAAATTATGCTCCTGTTGTTTGATAACAGGCCAGCCACAATTCACCCCATAAGGCTGCCTAGGAAGCAACTCTCAACACAGAAGGCAGAGAAGACAAGGGTGTCAACACTCAGGTGGGTCTTAGCTCTGGTATTTGGTGGATGCAGGGCTCTCTAGCTGATGGGCCTTTTGGGAAGAAGAGCTCAGAGCAAGTGTTGGATGACCAGTGTTCCTTCTTTAGCCTGTAATGCTCAGTTGGGGGGGAGGGGTCAATGACTGTCACAACACATCATATTATTTTATAGGACACAGTGACTCACTCTGAAGCCACAGCTAGCCTGGAACTCACAATCCTCCTGCCTATGCTTCCCTAGTGCTAGGATTACAGATGTATACCATGACATCCAGTCACACTATTATTAATTAATGGAGACTTCCTGGGTCTTTAAGAGCCTGCTGCCCAGGCCACTCTGAGGCATTGGTACTGAAGGAAGAATGGAGAAGGCCTTTCTGGACACGAGGGGCTTCCTCTGACCCGGGACATAGTCACACTGAAAGAACTGCTGGCCTCAGCCCAAGTCTAGGGGTTTAGGACCAGTGAGCCTGGAACTCCTGAGGCCCTAGGATGTCTCAATATTTCTGGCCAACCCCAAACTTGTAAAGCCGGTCCATCACTCTCTTAGGCCAGGAAGGGGTTGCCTGACATAACTCCTGGAGCCTCTTTGTTCTTAGAAATGCCTTGCTACCTGCAGGCCTCCCAGGCCTTTAGCTGCTCACACCTCAGGGCTCTGGTAACTGTGAATAAACCTTGGTCCCTGATTTGTCTCAGAATCTTCAAGCTTGGGAATCCGGGAAGTCTGTTTGGGTTCTGCTTTTGCTGTTTTCTGCTAGGGATGTGACCAGGGTGACCTTCACTTCCCTGAGCCTTGGTTTCTCTCTCTGGGGAGTGGGGTACTTGTCACCCACAGCAGCAGGAGACATAAAAGAGGTGATCTACTAGGTGATCAATTTGTCTTTTACCTGAGTTCTTCCCGCAGTCCTCAAGCCTATCCCGGGCTCTCTGTAGGGCTCTGCAGTTGCTGTGTCCTTGGTCCAAGGACACCTGAAACTTTGCCAGGCCTTTGGGGTAAAGAGCTATGTAGCTCTTGGGGACCAGAGAATGACAAGGATCACCCAGGGCTGTCCAGCCAGAGAAGGGTCAGAAGCCCAGGGCACCACCTTCACGGTGCCTGGGTATGCCACTCATTATCTCGAGGGAGGGAAGTCATAAATATTCACACCCTCTGGAGTAATGGGAAGGAACCTGCCAGCTGCCTGCTGGGTGTCATTGGAGCATTCCTGTCTCCCAGCGACTGCAGAGGTAGCCTGAATGGACGTGGTTCAGGTTTTGAGAGAAAAGGGGAAGCCCAAGGTGAGTGTATTTCCTCTGTTCCTGCACAGGGGCTGGGTGGGGTCTTCAGGGCTGTAACCTCCCGGTCAGGGTTACCATCCTGGGCTCGGTTTCCCAGGGTGCAGGATGTATTGGGTGAGTCTTGCTTCTCCTCCGTCCTGAAGTATCCCTTGCCGAAGAGAAGGTGGTGGGCCTGGCCTTCTGCCAATGATAGAGGCCAATAAGGCTAGGGTGTGGAGGTGGGAGATTGAAGTGTTTTTAAAAAATATTCTTTATTTATTTGCAAGCACACACACACACACAGAGACAGACATACAGACAGAGACAGAGACAGAGAGAGACACAGAGAGAGAGACAGAAAGAACATCAAGCCACTGCAAACGTACTCCAGATGTATGTACCACTTTGTGCTTAATATGGGTACTGGGCAATCAGACCTGGTTGTTAGACTTTGTAAGCAAATGCCTTAATGGCTGAGCCATCTCTCCAGCCCGAGACTGAGGTTTTAGTCCTGCCCCTTCTGTTACTTTGCTGTGTGACCTTGAGGGTGCCCCTACCCTCTCTGAGATTTAGCCTCCTAATTTTCTGGAGACTGTGAGGCTAGGCTGAAATTGCTTTCCTTTTCTTTTTTTTCTTTTTTTGTTTTTGTTTTTTTCAAGGTAAGGTCTTTCTCTAGCCCAGGCTGACCTGGAATTCACTATGTAGTGTCAGAGTGGCCTTGAACTCACAGCAATCCTCCTACCTCTGCCTCCCAAGTGCTGGGATTAAAGGCATGAGCCACCACGCCTGGCTGTCTGGCTTTTTTGTAAAAATTAATTTCTTTATATATGTGGGAGGGGGACATGCCAGGGCCTCTTGCCACTGCAAGTGAACACCAGATGCTTGGGCCACGTTCCCGATTTGGTTTACATGGGTGGCTCTGGAATAGAACTCGGGCTGGCAAGCTTTGCAAGCAAGGCTCTGTTAACCACTGAGCCATCTTCCCAGGCATGGAGATTCTTCTTGAACCTTTGCACATGAGGCATGGAGATTCTTCTTGAACCTGAGACCTTTTCACATGAGGCTAGCAATAGTCACCATACGATTCTGTCTTGGGCCAGTGGGCACATAGTGGGATGGGGTCAGGTTTGGACTCTGGAGGAGAGGCAGGTGTCATAATAACAGTGGTGTTGGGCCACACTCAGACAGCATCTGCTTTGAGTCAGCCCGTGTGTTCCATAAGGAATGTTTAGCAGCCTGCTAGGGAGGAGACATTGGTATTATCTTGGAGAGAAAATAGAGAAGGGCACAGCTTTGCTTAGGGAACATGGCAAGGAAACAAGTGTTCTCCTGTGTGTGTGCATGCTCACACACATGTCTGTATGCATTTCTTATGTGTGTGGGCTCACTGTTTGCATGTGCATGTGTGTGTGAAGGCCAGAGGTTAATATTGGGGGTCCTCCCCGATTGTCCTTCACTTTACTTACTGAAGCAGTATCTCTCACTTGAACCTGAAGCCTGCTGATTCAGCTAATCCGCTTGCTCCAAGGGTCCCCTGTCTGCTTCCTGAGTGCTAGGATTACAGGTGGGCTGCATACCCAGCTGGGAATCTGAACTGCAGCCCTCAAACTTGTACAGAGGGAGCTTTATTCACTGAGCCATCTCCTCAGCCCCTCATTTATTTATGTGTACATTTGTTTGTTTAGAGACAGGGTCTCTTTTTTGTAGCCCAGGCTGCTCTCGAACTCTTCTTGTCTCTACCTTCTGAGTGGCTGGGATTACAGGCATGAACCACACACCATACCTGGCTTCAGAGCTGGAATTTACAACCAGCCTTCAGCCCGCGTGTGCATGTGGGCAAGTGTGTGGTGTATGTGTGCGTATGGCCACGTGCATGCCATGGTACAAATGTCAAAGTCCAAGGACAGTCTGGGGTACTGGTTCTCATCTTTCACCTTGTTGGAAACAGGGTCCTTTGTTTTTTAAAAATGTTTATTTGCAGAAAGAGATAGAAGAGAGATAGACAGAGAGAGTGGGAGCACCAGAGCCTCCAGCCTCTGTCAATGAACTCCAGATGCATGTGCCACTTTGTGTATCTGGCTTCACTTAGGTACTGGGGAATTGAACTCAGGTTGTTAGGCTTTGCAGGCAAGCATCTTAACTGCTGAGTCATCTCTCCAGCCCCCTTTGTTGTTTTTTGACACAGCAAATTCCAGACTAACTGGCCTACAATCTTTGGAATTCTCCTATCCCCACTTCCCACGGCCATGGACACACTGGAATTACAGAGCTGTGTACCACTGTGCCCAGCTGTATATGGGTTCTTGGAATCCAAACTCAAGTTGTCAGTCTTGTACAGCAAGTGCTTTTAACCATGGAGCCATCTCCCATGCCCTGTTTAATTGTGTGTGTGTGTGTGTGTGTGTGTTGTTGTGTTTTTCATGGTAGGGTCCTACTTTAGCCCAGACTGATCTGAAATCCATGCAATAGCTTCAGACTGGCCTCAAACTCACAGGAATCCAACTACCTCAGCCTTCCAAGTGCTGGGATTAAAGGTGCATACCACCATGCCTGCTCCCTATTTTTTTTTTTTTTTTGAGGTAGAGTCTCAGTCTAACCCAGGCTGACCTGGAATTCATTCTGCAGTCTCGGGGTGGCCTCAAACTCACTGTGATCATCCTAACCTCTGCCTCCCAAGTGCTGGGGTTAAAGGCATTCAGTCACCGTGACTGGCTCTATTTGTTTTTTTGAGACAATATCTTGATCTGTAGCCCACATTCAGCCTCCTGAGTACCAGCATTATAGGTATGCACCATCACTCCCAGGAAAGAAATAATAGACTTTTTTTGTTATTATCATCGTTTTCTGCAGGGCAGGGTATGATGGTTAACCTCTGGTTGTCAGTTTGACAGGATTTAGAATTGCCAAGAAAACAAATATCTGGGAATGTCTGTAAAAGATTTCCTATATTGGGTTAATTGAGGCAGAAATGAAGCATTTGAGGGGTAATAGCTCCCTCCAGAAAGTAGAAGCAAAGAATGCCTTGGCGCCTATAGGGGGGAGTCTGAGACATTCCATTTGAACAGAAATGTCAGAGGGGTCTGGCCTTATCTATTCTTCCCCAGAGAGATTCCCTGTCCTAGGAGAGATAATCAATCATCCACTTCTAAGAAGGTTACACCCTCCATACAGGATTAATAAGGTTCCTAGGAAGATTGCCTTTTTCCAGAAAACCTGTTCCCCTACCTAGACTCCTGGTATCAGAGCTGTGCTAACCAGTACCATAAAAGATCCAAATCAGGGGCTGGAGAGATGGTTAAAGGTACTTGCTTACAAAATCTAATAGTCCAGGTTCAATTCCTAGTAACCACATAAAGCCAGATGCACAAAGTGGTGTGTGCATTTGGAGTTTGCAGTGGCAGGAGGCCTGATGTACCCATATTCACTCTCTCTGTGTCTGCCCTCTCTCAAAAAGAAGACCCCAGTCTGGGTCTCTAGGTGGGTTTTCCCATTTTCCAGAAATTCTGGAAACCCAACTTAGGCAGGAGCTCTGCAATTCTTTCTTTCTCTTTAGCTCTAAGATCTTCTGCTCCTAAACTCTCCCTATAATAAAACCTTTCTAAATCTTATCTTCTGGTCATTTTTCAAGTTCGTAAGACAAGAATCCACAGGCCACTGGCTCAGTGCAAGCTTTGAACTTCCAGGATCCTCGCTCCCAAGTTGTTGCTCACCCAGTGTTTTCAAAGATAGTCCAGATTCCCAAATCAACAGTGCCCCTGCCCTCTACATACCTCTGTTCTCTCACTGGTGGTACACTCAGTGGGTGCTACTCTTCCCTTGTCACCCCAATTTTGAAGATGGGGAAACTGAGGCTGGAAGTGACATGGCTTGCTCAGGGTCATTCAGCATGAGAGGATTAAGGCAAGAATTTGAGCCCAGGTCTGTAGACCTCCAAAGTGCTTCTTGCTTTGTTCTCAATAGCCTCTTCCTGGGGGTACCCCAAGTCTGAGGGAAGGAAGTGAGGTGTGCAAAAAAGGCTAACATGTGGCCAGGGACTCAGTCCCAGGAGCATGGTACAATCAGGCCTTGGTGGGCTGAGCCAATAGTCACAGCAAGGGGAGGGAAAGCAGAGGAGGTCGTGATGGCCCCTGAAGTGTTCAAGGCTGGACACTCCCTTTCTGCCTGGCTTTTGTGAATTTGGCCACAAAACTCTCCCTCTTTGAGCTTCAATCTCTTCACACACCCAGTGGACACGCAGGGGAAATTAGAGCAAGCAGGACTTTGAGGACACAGGAAGAGCTGGGCAAACAGGCTGGAGAGTAGCCAGGAGCCAGGCTTGAGAGAGAACAGTCTCAAGGCTGTGGGGTTCTAATGAGAAGTATCCATACACATTAATTATTAACGGTGGCAATAATAAGCCATTGTCATCACGATTAGCAGGGCCCCAGTCTGTCTCATAGGAGAGGTTCCCCCTGCAACAAACCGCAGGTGATTCATCCCCAAGATCCCCACTCTAGTACCTGGTCAATGTTTGATAAAAATGCCCTAGAGCCTGGGAAGCTCAGGGAAGTGATGATAAGATTAGGCAGCCACCACCTCACTGACAGCCACACAAGAAGATGGCATAAGAATGAGGCAGACACTGCAGAAACTATGTATGAGAGCTATATGTATACCAAAGCCACCATGAACATTGGAAGGGGGGGCTCAAGGGTGAAGGGCTAGCCCAGCATGCCTAAGGCCCCCAGTGTATTAATTGCTTTCTCATTACTGGTTCAAGGTACCAGACCAAAAGCAATTTAAGGCAGGAAGACTTTATTTCAACTTATAATTCCAGGTTCAAGTCCATCATGGTGGGAAGGTATGATGACGGGAACTGAGGCAGCTGGTCGCCTTCAGTCCACAGTCAGGAATCGGAGAGCAATGAACGCCTGTGCTCAGCTAACTCTCTCCTTTTTATTCAGCCCAGGATCCCAGCACATGGAACGGTGCTGTCTACACTTAGGGTAGTCCTTCTGATTCAGGAATTTGGGGTGTCTTTGAGAGAAACAGAACCTTATATGGGTGGACAACAATTCAGGAGCTAAGGTCCTGGATGACCAATGGTCACACAAAGCTTACACTGAGCCAGTAGCCTCCAGATTCTTGTCTTAGGAATTTTGATGAATGAAACCTACAGACAAGATTTAGAAAGATTTTATCATAGGAAGAGCTTAGAGTTTAGGAGCAGGAAAGAGGGCTAAAGAGATGGCTCAGGGGTTAATATACTTGCTTACAAAATCTAATGTCCAGGTTAAATTCCCCAGCACCCACGTAAAGCCAGATGCGCCAAGTGACGCATGCCACTGGAGTTTGTTTGCAGTGGCCGGAGGCCATGTGCACCCATTCTCTCAGTCTCTCTTTAATCTCTCTATGCTTGCAAATAAAGAATATTTTTTTAAAGAGAAGGAACGAAATGCAGAACTCCTGCTCAGTTTAGGCAGGAGTGAGTGGTACTCCTGGAAAATGGGGAAACCCATCTAGATACCCAGATTGGGGTCTTTTATGGGACTGGTTAGTAGAACTCTGACACTAGGTTTCTGGGTAGGAAACAGGTTTTCTGGGAAAGGGCAATCTTCCCAGGAAACTTAATCCTGTAGGATGAGTGTAACCTTCTCTGAAGGAGGGGATTATCTTTTCTAGGACAGGGAACAGAGGAAAAAGAGAATAGGGAAAAGAGATAAAAAGACTCCTCTGACATTTCTGACCTCTAGCAAAATGGAATGACCCAGACTCTCCCTTTACAGGCTCAAAGACATTCCTTGGTTCTACCTTTTTTTTTGGGGGGGGGTCCTGTTACCCTTGAACTGCTTCACTGTCACCTTCAGCAGGCTAAGTTCCCTTGACTCAGGCAAACCAAGTATTGTTGGCTTTAATGCATAAAAAATTTTCAGGACTAGCCTGTTAGGATTCATTAAAGTTATTTTAAAGCTAGGGAAATGACTCAGTGGTTAAAGACACTTGCTTGCAAATCCTGACAGCCTGAGTTCAATTCCCCAGGACCAATGTAATACCAGATGCACAAATGAAGTCTGGGTCTAGAGTTAGTTCAGTTACAAGAGCAAGAGGCCCTGGTTCATCCATATGTGTCCTGTCTGTCTGCCTCTCTCTCTCTCTTTTACTTTCATAAATAAATACAAATATTATTAAAAATATATTGCTGGGTGTGGTGGTGTATGCCTTTAATCCCAGCACTCAGGAGGCAGAAGTAGCAGGATCACTCTGAGTTCAAGGTCAGCCTGGGCTAGACCCTACACTGAAAAAGGCAAAACAAAAATAAAGTTTTTTTTTTTTTTGGTTTTTCAAGGTAGGGTCTCGCTCTAGTCCAGGCTGACCTGGAATTCACTCTGTAGTCTCAGGGTGGCCTTGAACTCATGGTGATCCTCCTACCTCTGCCTCCCAAATGCTGGGATTAAAGGCGTGTGCCACCACGCCCGGCTTAATATAAATTTTAAACACAATAGTAGAAAAAAGGAAGGCACTCGGGAAAGAATAGTACATAGTCCAGTGAAGGTATGGGCTTCTCTAGGAAGAGTCTTAAGTAACTAAACATTATCCATTTTGTACCCCTTTAGGTGGCTCTCAAGTTACATTTCAAAGGGTTGCTAAGAAGCCTTTTTCCTCTTCTCTTTCTTTTATTTTATTTTTTTTATTTGCAATCAGAGAGAGAGAGAGAGAGAGAAAGAAGGGGCATGCCAGGGTCTTCTGTTGCTATAAAGAACTCCAGATGCATGCGCCTTTTTGGCTTTATTTGGGTCCTTGCTTGGGTACTAAGGAATCGAACCTGAGCCTTCAGGGTTTGCAAGCAAGTGCCTTTAACTACTGAGCCATCTCTCCAGTCCACTTCCCCCCACCCCAGGTAGTTTTTTTTTTTCAAGGTAGGCTCTCACTCTAGCCCAGCCTGACCTGGAACTCACTCTGTAGTTCCAGGCTGGCCTCAAACTCACAGTGATCCTCCTACCTCTGCCTCCCAACTGCTGGATTAAAGGCTTGTGCCACTATGCCTGGCTCCAAGCAGTTTTTTATTCTAGAGAATAACTTCTTGAGTTTCTAGTCAGTGTGGAAAAGAAAGGTCCATCCTGAGGATCAGAAAATATTAATATTCTTTTTTTAAAAATAAAATAAAATTCACTAACCATGTGGACCCTGATATATTTACAAATCCTTCACTTAAATTAAGGAAAAATTATTCACTTAAAAGGGAAGAGAGAGAGAGAGAGAGAGAAAGCATGGACATACCAGGTCATCTGCCTTCTCCAAACTCCAGATGCACGCGCCACTTGGTGCATCTGGCTTTATATGGATACTGGAGAATTGAACCCAGGTCATCAGGCTTTGCAAGCAAGCATCTTTAACCACTGGGCCATCTCCCCAGCCCTTAAACAACATTTTAAAACAACACACACACACACATACACACACACACACACACACACACACACACACGTTTGGCTTTTTGAGGTAGTGTCTCACACTAGCCCAGGCTGACCTGGAATTCACTATGTAGTCTCAGGGTGGCCTTGAACTCACAGTGATCCTCCTACCTCTGCCTCCTGAGTGCTGGAATTAAAAGCGTGCGTCACCACACCCGGCGAAAGTATTTATTAAAGTAACAGATCCAGGGGAAGTTCAATAAAAGGCTGGCCCCATCTCACAGATCCAAGCAGAGGAGACTAGCCCATCACCAGCAACTCCAAAAGCAAACCAGCATACTCTTACTCTAACCAGCAGGACCTCCAGACTTGAGCTCCAGCTGCTCTTTGCATATGTATCACTGGAATTTCACATTCACCTTAGAAATACCTTAGGCCTGGACCCTAGGAGGCCAGGCCAAGGTGACACCTCCTTCAGCCAGGAAGCTGAAGAAAAATTGATAAACTCTTGAATCTATTGGGGTACATCCATTCAAACTAGCACATTGGGGATGCAGATTAGGCATTGGGTTGGGATGAACTTTACTGGTTAAGTTTTTTTTCTCTTTTTTTTTTTTTTCAGGTAGGGTCTCACTCTAGCTCTGGCTGACCTGGAACTCAACTCTATAGTCCTAGGCTGGCCTCAAACTCACAGTCATCCTTCTATCTCTCCCTCCCAAGTGCTGAGATTAAAACAGTGTGCCACCACCACACCTGGCATTGTTTACTGGTTAAGTTTAAATGTATATGGAGTGCCTTGATTGGTTGGGAGTGGTCAAAGAGAAAAGCACATCCTGAACATGAGCCTGCCAACAGGGAAAAAGAAAAAAAAGGATGGGCTGGAGAGATGGCTCAGCGGTTAAGGCATCTGCCTCTAGTGACTAAGGCCCCTAGTTCAGTTCCCCAGTACCCACATATGCCAGACCCACAAGGTGGTGGCCTTGGTGCCCTCTCTCTCTCTCTCTCTCTCTCTCTCTCTCTCTCTATCTGCTTGAAAATGAATAATATATATATATATATATATATATTACTGCAAAAATTCCTAGAAGGAGGAAGAACCAGGGAGTGGAATAGGAGGCTGCTACTGAGTTTTGTCTTGATGAATCAGGTTTACGTTCAGACTGGAATTCTGATCTCACCAGGGAAGGCTGACATCTGTGTTCTTATGCATCTGTGTTGCTAACTCCCTTTGAAAGAGACTACCCCATTCCTAATCTCTATCACTAACACCCGATGAAGGCAATTACCTCTGAAGAAAAAGCTGCACCCTACAGTAAGAACAGTCATCCACTAAGAGCTCTTGGAGCAGACCGGAATATGAGAATAAGTTTACTGCCCCCCTCCCCCCATATTTACTGTTACATCCTCCTGATGTTTGTCTGCCAGGTGGCTAATCTCATTGCATGAAGTGGGAAACTCTCAGGGCTCTGAAGTTCTGTGAGATAAGGAAGAGACAAGGCCGAGGATACCTGGGGGGAGTATCTGAATTTCCTGAAACCTATTGTAAATGTGTAAACTGCTAGGTGATAGTAACTTGCATGTGTAATGTCACATACCCTACTCTGTACTGACTATAAAACTCCTTTGTCAACTGGGGTGCAGGGGCCCAAAACCTTTTTCCTGAGCTTGGACCCCCGGGCCCAGGGCTTAAAATAAAACTTCACTCTCCTCTTGCCAAAGTGGCTGTCTTTTGTCACTGGTATTTCTGCAACAGAGCCAGTCTGTTCACTCAAGTAACAGAAACTTCCTATGCCCAGAATTGAGACAGCAATCAACCAGGTAACACCAAGACCACCCAATGACACATACCTCTTGTCCTCTGTTTTAAATTTTGTTTCTATTAACTTTTTTTTTTTTTTGAGGTAGGGTCTCCCTCTAGCCCAGGCTGACCTGGAATTCACTATGTATTCTCAGGGTGGCCTGACATTCATGGTGATACTTCTACCTCTGCCTCCCCAGTGCTGGGATCAAAGATGTGTGCCACCAACAACTGGCCCCTATTAACATTTAAAGCTTATGTTAATATCTCAAAGATGTACCTGGGGTCATCCATCAGACCCTTCTGTCCATGACTTGACAGTTTTAAGTTAGACTGTTGATATGATTGTCTTGTTCATAACATTAAGCAATCCTTAATCCCAAATTTATGCTTTCAAATTACTTTTTTTTGCATGTGTATGTGTGTCCCTATGTGTGTTGGGCACATGAGTGTGTGTGTGTGTGTGTGTGTGTGTGTGTGTGTGTGTGTGTGTGTGTGTGTAGGCATGTGTGCATGTGGAGGCCAGAGGTCCACATTGGGGGTTTTCCCCAATCACTCTCCATCTTTCAGTTATTTATTTATTTATTTTGGTTTTTCGAGGTAGGGTCTTGCTCTAGCCCAGGCTGACCTGGACTTCACTATGTAGTCTCAGGGTGGCCTTGAACTCATGGCGATCCTCCTACCTCTGCCTCCCAAGTGCTGGGATTAAAGGCATGTGCTACCACGCCCGGCTTCAGTTATTTATTTTTTTAAGAAAAGGAGAATGAGAATGAATATGTCCTGCTACTCTCTAGAGAGAGGGTCTCTCTTACTGAACCCAGAGTTCACTGATTCAGCCAGTTTAGCTAGCCAGCTTTTCCTAGGAACCCACCTGTCTCTGCCCCCTGAGCGCTGGAATTACAGGTGCACACCACCATGCCCAGCGCTTATGTGGTTGCTGGAGATCTAGTCAGGTCCTCATACTTGCACAGACGGTGCTGTACTGACTGAGCCATCTCCCAGCCCCAACATTCTTTTTAAAAAATATTTTTATTAATTTGAGAGAAAGGGAGAATGGGCAGTTTTTTATCCCTTACGAAACCACATTTTTATTTATTTATTTGCTAGCAGATGGAGAGGAGAGGAAAGAGAGAGGGAGAGAGGGGAGACAAAAGGAAAGGGCGCTCCAGGACTTCCTGCCACTGCAAATGAACTCCAGGTGCATGCACCACTTGGTCCATCTGGCTTTACATGGGCATTGGGGAATCAAACCTTGGCTGGCAGGCTTTTTAAGTAAGCACCTTGAATTGCTGAGCCATCTTCCCAGCCCCAAATGTTTTTATTTTTATTTGTTTTTATTTTTTATTGTCCATAATGAGTTACATTATTTAATGGGCAAACAATGAATTGTTATCCCCAGTTCCCAATGTCCCCATCCCCAATCAGCCCCAAATGTTTTTATTTCTGTGTCTGCAAGCAGAGGGTAGGGGAAGCATGAGAATGGGTGGGACAGGACCTCTTAGCACTGCAAACGAACTCCAGATACATGTACTACTATGCATCTGGCTTTTCGTGGGTGCTGGGGAATCAAGCCCAGGCCATTAGGCCTGACAAGCAAATGCCTTTAAGCACTGAGCCATCCCTGCAGCTCAGGGCAAGTTTTTTCAGAGTACAGGTATACAGACAATAATTTTTATATCTTAGTGTTATAATTGTGAGTGAAATTTTATTATAAAATGTTAAATTTTTAAGACTTAATAACAGTCCTTTAAATATATATATATATATATATATATATATATATATATATATATATATATATATATATATATTGGTTTTTCGAGGTAGGGTCTCACTCTAACCCAGGCTGACCTGGGATTCACTATGTAGTCTCAGGCTGGCCTTGAACTCATGGCAATCCTCCTACTGCTGCCTCCCAAGTGCTGGGATTAAAGGCTTGTATTTTGTTATATTTTTAATTTCTTTTTCTTATTTTGTTTTTCTTACTTTTTTCTTTTTGTTTTATTTTTTAATATATTTTTTATTTATTTGCAAGAAATGAGAGAGAGAGAGAGAGAGAGAGAGAGAGAGAGAGAGAGAGAGAGAGAGAGAGAGAGAGAGAATATACCTGCTGTAAACTCCAGGTACATGCACCACTTTGTATATCTGGCTTTACTGGGAGCTGGGGAATTGAACCCAGTTTCTTAGGCTTTGCAGGCAAGCATGGTAGCCACTGAACTATGTCTCCAGCCTTTTGTTTTGTTTTGTTTTAAGGTAGGGTCTCTCTCTAGCCTAGGCTGACCTGGAACTCATTCTGTGATCCTAGAACTCACAGCCATCCTAGAAAATTGCGTGTTCACAGCTGACCAGGGAGGAGGGACTTAAGCAAATATCGACTGTGTTGGAATTCTTCATTCTCATCTGACTCTTGGGTGAGGGGCTCCTTTTCCTCCCCATGTCCCCATAATTGTCCCTGTCTTTCTATACTGCTTCAAGTGGAGTCAATCAAATGGAGAAGTTCCTACCTTAGACCTGGATCCTAACAGGAGTCAAAGGTAGAATCAGAGGCCAGCACTCAGGGGGCAGAGGGAGGAGGATCCCCGCGAGTTTGAGGCCAGCCTGGGACGACAGAGTGAGTTCTAGGTCGCCTGCCTTGGAATCAATGGGGGGTTTGAGCCCCAACATCTCCCGCAGCCAGCAGGGCTCTGCAAGCACTGGGGAGGCTGGAAGCCCCAAGGGGAGAGTGGGTGATTGACAGGCAGCCCCGGGGGGCGGGGCAACCAGGCGAGGTGGCTCCTGATTGGCAGGTCCGCAGGTTAGACTGCCCCCTGCTGCCGGTCCTCCAGCCCTGGCCTCCCGCCCTGTAGCCTTCCCAGGGTTCCATAAAGTTCCATGGTGAGGGGGACTGTGAGGGCAGGGTGTGGATTTGGGGGATTTTGAAAAAAATCTTAATTTCCATTCTAACGCTGGGGAAACTAAGGCCAAGGGCCTCTGGGGTCAGGATCCGAGCCTGAGGGTCTCGCCTGGCTGTTTGCGGGACCCCTGGGAGCAGCAGGCCGGCGACAGGAGAGATGGTGGCCAGGGTCCTCCCAGCCTGGGGGTGGCAGCTGCAGACCTTCGGGGTTCAGGGGGAATGGAGCCGACATTCTGAGCGATGGAGGTGTGAAGTCCCAGCTCAGAAGGTTCCCAAGGGTGGGGAGGAGCTCTCCGTCCCTCCGCCTCCCTCCCTCCATCTCCCTCGTCTCCCTCCCCAGTCTCCCTCCCTCCCCGTCTCCCTCCCCCTCCCTCCACCCCTCTCCCTCCCGCTGTTT